>JAUMHM010086483.1:0-10925 GCA_032362435.1 Melikaiella ostensackeni
TCCTCACACCCTAATGCCCTCCTGCAAGGCAGTACGCTCCTACTGGCTTCATTACTCCAACAGATAGTGATACGAATTACTCTACACATCTCCTTTCAGGGCAGTTGTCATCGTTCACAGAATCTGTCGCAGTAGCAGGATTTCGTCACTCGTTCAGGCAACAAGATCATACTGAGAGAAAATCTCGTTCAGCATTATCAAAATAACAAATATGCATGCATCACCTGATATCACTGTGGGATCAAACAGATAATTATGCAATGCGAGAACGTGCGGAATGTTGGTTGCTACCGTTGTTATCTGCATAATGCTGTCGACGGCATCAACTGATTATTGACTAGCTTTCAATTTCCGCTAAGCTAGAAATCGGACGAGTTGAGTCCGGTCTGTTCGATTTAAAGTTTTCCCGAAGTTAAGTGTCAAAGATTAAATTCTGGGACCCTGGTACCGAACCGAATCAGGATTTGTACTCAGCGACCTCGAAAACAAAGGATATGACCACTTTGCACTGAAAAATGCATGTTGTTTCACAAAATGGTGCTTGTGTTCTCATGGAGGGCTACCCTTTATTCTTGTCACTTTGCTTGTTGCGCGCAGCGTCTAACCATAGCCGGCTTGCACCACTGTCACTCACAGTAACCCCGTGGGGCAGTACGAGTAATACAACGTCGTGCGTTGAAATCGTCAGCGGTCTTTCTTCAGCGTCCGCGCTCAGAGTTCAGGAAAATCTAAGATGATCAAGACTGAGGAAATTTGAAAACTATTGGAGTAAATGATATAATAAATGCTTCGGGGTGGCATGTGTGCGTTGGTGTTGGGTGCACGTACGTACAGGGTGCTGAGGTATAGATGAAGTGTAGAGTAGTGAGTATAAGTCTAGGTGAATAGAAAGTGATAAGAGCAGAAATAAGGTAAGGACAAGTGTCTCTAATAAATGAGTTTATTGCTGAACATTGTTGAATAAGGGTTGAAGTTAGTAAAGTAGGGAAGTGAGGTTCGGCTTGAAGGGGTAAGGGAAAAGGTAAACAAAATAAGAAGACAGGGAACAACGGAAAAAGAAGTGATAGTAGTGGAAATGGATACCTGGAAAGCAAAGCAGGATGTGATGAAAAAGAAATATAGATTGACTATGAAAATAGTATATATTGACTATGGTCAGTTATTCAAAGAAAGGGAGATTCAACGAAAAATAAGGGAAGTAGCAAAGGAAGAAAGGAAATAAGGTAAGTTAGCGAGAGTAGGGCACCAAAACATCTGTATCCATGGGAAATTGCATGTTTGAAATGAGAATAGAGAAAGGTTAAAGGAGAAAGAGCGAGATTCTCTAGGGAGGAATACGAGGTACGGAGTACGGGCGGAAGGGAAAAGTGTAAAGTAAAGAGCTGGATAAGTAAAAGTAACAGGAGAAAGATACAAGTACCAGAGGAGCAGGTCAAGTTGATTTTTCAGAATGTCGCTGGAATTAAGAATAAGGGCAACAATTTTTGGAATTTCATAGGAAAGATTAATGTTGTTGGAATTACAGAAACTTAGATCGAGGTAAGAGACTAGGCATGTAAAAAAAACTAAATTGCCGAGTGGCTTTAGATGGGAATCACAAGGGGCTATTGGGGAGAAGAAAAGAGGTAGGGCAAGTGAAAAATATAGTTTTTATATTATAGTTTTTCACCAAAATATAGTTTTTATATTTAGTTTTTCACCAAAATGGAGAAACAACATTATTTGGGTCTCCTGATAGTTTTTCTGGTTTTGGCGCAAGGGAGTGTAGTTTTATCTGAAGAAAATGTAGGTAAGTGAGGTGATAGATGATGCACACCCTATTGGAGAAAAGAAAGTTTGTACATATGTTATAAATAATTCTCGGCCTAAATTGAAGTGTGGGATTCCAAAAGATCATAAATGCCAACATGATGCTTTTTCAGAAGCAACAAAAAACGTTCTGATAATCGAATTTTTAACTGAAATATGTCTTAGCTTCTCTGACTCTTAGCTTTGAAAAAAATGGCGCTTATGACCTTTTTAAATGCCACCCTTCATCTAAAGAACAAGATATGAATTCGAGCTTAGGTGTTTCCACTTTGTTTTTATAATTGTATGGTGCTCATTTGATGAGCACTTTGCTTCCTCATTATGATCAATTATTAAATATATTTGCTTCCTCATAGAGGAAACGTTACTGATTTTCTATATCTTCAATAAAGGACTCTTTCTATTCTTGCATGGACTTTGAATTACGTTAATGAAGAACATTTTACTGTAAGAAGCAGATATTGAAAATATAATAAGTGGCCCTAACATCCTTACTCATCAATAAAATTTATTAATACTAGAGGTCAGTCGATTTGCCTAGAATCAAGAAATCTTTTATATTCTTGTATCAAATTTCAATTACGTTGACGAAAAAAGTTTTACTAATCGATGGTAACTTACAGGCACATGTGTCTTCCTCTCGTCGGTATTTTTCTTATGAATATTGAATAGTAACGGGCATAGGGTCTATTTCGCACAATTTCGGAAAATCAAGATTATATTCCGTGCATTAAAAAATATTTGCTTTGACCTTTATTTTCGAAAAACAAATATCTATTTCTTGAAAAAAATGCCTATAATCATAGAAGGAGCTTGAAACCGCTTATTCTCCATTAGGAGATAGATTTTTAATTAAAATTAATAGATAGTGGTCAAAATCCGAAGTAGAAAAATGTTTGGCTTGAGTCATATTCAAGAAATAATAATTTTAAGAAAAATTATATTTTTAGATCTCTAAATCCCAAAATTAAAAATGTGAATAAAGAAGCGGCGGCAGAAGTTATTAAATGATTGCAAAAAAATGAGGGTCTTCTACAAAGGTTATGCTTCTGCATTTTAGATGGGGTGCCAATTTGAAATAAATATTTTTTTATAACATAGTTTCACCCTCTAAATTTATATATTTTAACAAAATGGTGAACCCTTATTTTTTTCACGGGCGAATTCATTTTAAATCGGACAGGCTGTACATGCTTAAGTCACAAAATCCTTTTGGGACAAAATATGTTGTTTTTCAAGGGATTTTAGACGAAATGTATTTCGCCGATTTTATGAAAAAATTTTTTTGACGAAGTTATGAATATTTGAGATTTTGAAGCTGGTGATGATGTTTATAAAAAATTCGTCGATTTTTTTCCAAAGTTTTGCAGTATCTAAGCCATTTTTTTAATCAATTTTTGAAATTGACAAATTTTACAGTTTTAAAATTGACAAAATTGACGCTTTTCTCATTCTTGCGCGCGCGCACGGTCTTCCGCTTCGCGTTCGTTTTCGTACGTTCTATTCGTGCATTCAGGCTACATTTCAATTATCATAGATATTTTTTGAACTTCAATCGAAAACCTTAACTCAAACCCCTAATGAAGTACAGATGAACTCAACATTGTTTATCAATTTGATTTTGAAGTAGGTTCTCAAGGCACCTGCGATCTGACTTTTTGAATGTTGGTCTAATCAAAAAATGCCATAGAGATAATTTCTTAATATGTTTTGTATCTAATGAAAATGCGAACTAAAATTTCGTAATCTGTTAGGAAAATAGTTTTTACTATTTTTAGGAAATTTTGAAAATATTGAAAATCATATAACTTTTTTAATTTTCATCGAATTGAAAAAAATTTCATTAGGATAATTTGTGAGTTTTTTGAAAACTACCAGAAACTTTGACGAAAATTTATGAAACTTTAAACAAAATTATGCTTTAAATTTTAAAAATGCTCTAAATTTTCGAATTTTGGTTGAATTATTCCGCTTAATGAATCTGACCTTCATTTTGAGATCCCAAAAAAATATCAAAAGCTAATTCGACTCAAGAAACTTTTTTCAAATAACTTTTTGAGGGAAACGACTCTGATCTTTTGACTTTTTTTCTATCTTGTCTCTATTTTGTAAGAAATGCAAATTTTGATTTTCATAAAAAGTAATTAAATGTTATCTTTTCCAAGACGCGGAAACAAAATAAACACTTATAAGATATATTCACTATATTCGTACCAACTCGAAAAAATTCAAGAGGAAAAAAAAGATGGCCTTTGCAAAAAAAATAAGTATTAACATTTTAAAAAATCAGCCATTTTGTCAATTTTCACAATATTTTAATTTTTTTGGTCGATTTCGAAAGAGAAGCAAAAAATATTTCCAAATCAAAGAGAAAATATAAAATATATGTATTATTTCATATACTGCAAAACTTAAAATTGAAAAAAGAAAAAATATTTTGGTATCATAATTATTTTTTTAAATGGAAAAATCTGATAGAATCAAGGGTTTGAAATATTAAAACTGGGAGAATTAGTATAAAGTGAAATACTGTCCATGAAATGACTATACGGCGAACAACAAAAATGTTGACCGCAGAAGAACAAATCTTGTCTCTCAATTCTTTTTGTATCTGAAACTTATAGTTCCAAAAATAACAATTTTTTAAATTGGTTTCAGTGTCTCCTCAAACTCTTCTATGAAAATGGGAAGTGTGTGGGGTAAAACCCTAAAATTTAAGGGGTGAGACTTTTAGAGAAGAATTTTTTTTTTTTTAATGGGCATCAATGTTATTATTGGAACCTGTTAACCAATCTAAGTTAAACTTATGATTAATAATTGTTTTTCAATAACCCATCGATAATTATCCAATAATTAAGAAAGAATTAACAATGATCAGGAACATGATATATTTCACTTAATTTTTCCTGAAAGGTAACTTTTAGTAGAAGAGGAGACTTTCGCATAACATGTTACGAAGCATTGACTAAATTCATGACATTTACTACTTTTCCTTCTTCTATAATGCTCAAATAAACAAAATACATTGGTCATAGTAAAACTAAAAATTTTCTTCCTCATTTCACATTAGGGTGCCCGTTTAAAAACTAATTTTTTTTCTCCAATAGTCTTACTCCTTGAATTTATATATTTTAGCAAAATAATTAGCCAATACTTTTTTATTCAATATAAAATTTGTTGAGGTAGCTCAAGATGTTTAAAGTCATATAATGTGTGAAAATGGATGAAACAAAAAAGACAAAAAAGAGGAAGTTTTTTCCTTTTTTTGACAAAAAAATCCGATGGGGTCAAATTTTTGAAAGGTTCAAGAATGGCAGACTCAAAGTATCAAATTTACTCAAGTTTTTGAAAATTTTAAGGTCTTACCCCCTAAAATACTTCTTTTTATGAAAAAACGTATTATCCACGTTTTACTTTTTATTTAAGAAGTATTTTAGGACACGCTCAAAGCATGTAAAGAAAGAAATTGGTTTATTTTTTATTTCTCTCTGAAACTATGAGCTTTAGAAACTATAATATGAAAGAAAATAATGTTATTTTCTTATGGCTGATATTTTTTGTCGATATTCTTTTTATGTTAAATCCTTTTTAAAAACAGTATTTTACTTGTTTGTAAAGAAAAAAGAAAAGAAAAAAAGCGGTATTTTTTCAATTATTCTCTAGAACTATAAACTTTAGAATCTGCAATATTGAAGAATAAGTTTTATTTTTTTTCTCTTGAAATAGTTCCTAGTTAGTGACAGACAAGCTGCTTATGTACAATACAGAAAATGAGTGTGTATTGAATTAACAAGACTTGTGTTTGGAGTATAAAATTGGTTTCTAAATCCATATTAAAGATGTTTACCTATTTCAAAAATACAATTATTCTATTAAAGGTTTAATTATTTTGCAATTCTCGAAAAATTGACGATTTTTTTGCATCCTCAAACTTTTGGCGGTATTCTACTGATTGAAGCAGAAATTTCATCTGATCCTCTTGATTCGTTAGGCTTGAATTGAAATGCATCATTATCGCAACACCCCGTTCAGCTGCATCATTGGCAACATTAAGTTGGCTCACTCTGTGTATAGCATTAATAAAACTTGCGACTGTTTTCCATAAGCTGAGACCTTTCTCCAAAATCTCTTGAGGAATATCCAAAGATGTAAATAATTTTCCTGTATTGGCCGTTACAAAATCAAATAGATGTTTTTACGAGATAGATTTTGTGATCACTTGAATCTGCTGAGCACTCACAGCACTACCCTTTTTCTTGAGAGTTGATACCATAAGCTTTTTTCTCTCGATTGCGACATCAGAATCAAAAAATGCGAGTCCTAATTGTGTTTCGTTCATATACCATAAGTGACCTCAAAAACTCTCATATGTAGCTTCAGCAACTTTTGCATTTGTCTTTGTGTGAGACACAAGTTCTTTTAACAAAGCATGGTGATTTCGTGGTGCAAAAGCTGGAGTTTGACAAATATACCACTTTCTGAGGCATACTTTCACAACAAACGTATTGAATTCTCTTAACTCATTCATTTCTTCTTCTGTAAACAAACAGTGCCCTCGAAAGATGAGAATTTTTATGTAATATATCAATTAATTCATCCAGTAAGCTTTGTGACAAGCACAAGAAATATGAATACCTGATCCTTCGTGATGTGTTTCGCCTAAGAATATTAGGATTAGCTCCGAAAATTATTTATAGTCTTCTCGAGGATTGAAAAGCTAAGCTGACGGCAGATGAACTTTATCATGTCATTTTTAATCGAGATCAATACAGAAGCGATGACAACATCTACCAATCCAGTTTGCAAATTCCCCTCGTCAATGTATTTCCAAGATTTTTGAAATCACTGTAAAAGTTCGATATTTGACCCATTTGAAGGTTCAAACAGAACCGTAAACACTGATGCAAGTGGAAATTCTAATACATGATGCCAAAAAGCTAAAGCCAGTAAAAACTTCTCAAGTTTCTTTTCTAGTAAAGTAGAAACACCAGAATGCAGTCCTGTATTACTAGCTATTGTATTGAAACACATAGAAGTTACTTGGTCAAGTACGTTCCATTTTTCAAGAAGCTGGTGCACTGCCTCTGCGTGTGCTTCACTGGTATCTGCAGGAAACATCGGAAATCCTGAGAATTTCATGATACCTTCGCCTGACACAAGAATTACCAATCGTTCAACTAATTTCTTGGAGGTCAATGCTGGTAGCATTTTCCCATCCCAATGAATGGTCAAAGGAGTAGTTGGATTAAACGATTCCTGAACTTCCTTAGCCTTCAGCTTGCGATTTTTTATACGAGCTAGTCTTATAGACTCTGCAATGCAAACGACTTTTTGCGGATCATGAACCAAAGCTTGAGAAACAGAAGCTAAGATATGCACAGAAAACCGATTACTAATCTTTGAACGATCAAGGGCGGAACATACTTGAGGAGTCAGTATGTTTTTAAGACGAGACGATTGCCTTTCGATTCGCTATCTTCAATAATATAAAAATCTTGATCTCATTTCAACCGACAATGACTTGACAATTCTCGATTTTTTTTTTTAAATCTTGAGACTTTCCACATGTTTCGATTCACTTGCTTCATTTGCTTCTCTTACAGCTATCATTTCCTCTGACAAATCCATTTTTTTTACATTTTGTCGTTGAAGAAAGAAATTTCTGATATCTACACACTTTATCAGAGTAAAGCAGAGGCATGTGCTACATCAGAAACGTTTTTCAATTGTGTCACTAAAAAACGTTCATTCTTTTCTTGTATTTCAGTTCTTCCAGACCTGTTTTTTTGTAATCTGTTGGAGAACTAATTTCCATCCTCTCATAAACATGATGCTCCAAGAAATTTTGTGAAATTTTACGTTTTGAAGGACGATTTTTGCAGCTCTTAATGTCTTTCGTTATTTCTTCTATTAACCATATTGATTCAAAATCTGTTGAAGAACTAATTTCCATCCTCTCATAAACATGATGTTCCAAGAATTTTTGTGAAACTTTACGTTTTGAAGAAAGATTTTTGCAGCCTTTAATGTCTTTCGTTATTTCTCCTATCAACCATATTGATTCAAAATCTGTTGAAGAACTAATTTCCATTCTCTCATAAACATGAGTTCCAATTCTTCTATTACATCATCTTGACTTACCCCTTTTGTATCTCCCGTAACAGTTATTTTAATATCTTTAACGTCATTTTCAATTAAAACTTTTTTCAGTAAATCATTTCGTCCTATATTTCGGCGCTAAAGATTTAAAAATTTTCGAATATCTTTACGTTTCATTTCTGTCAGAGCATATCGTGAACTATTTCTAAAATAATCATAAGGGTATCAGTGAACAGATGTTCGTTGATTTTTCGTGTCCCAGTTCTTCTCTTTTTGTTCCTTCTCAGTTTTCCCTAAATAAAAGATAGCTTTTCCAGATGGGTTTCAATATTGGAATCTTGCTAAATTGGAATTTTTATGCGGTGCTAAAGATCAATTACCTTCCTAATCGTAGCTTCTGTACTCTCATTTATTTTTTTCTTTCTACCACGTGTAAATAAAAAAACCTGCCGAGAACTTTACGTATCGAAGAAAGTTTGTTGCTGCTCATACTGTTACTACACTTTTCTTCAATGAGCCATATTTTATTCGGATCCTCCTCGCTCTCATCAGAACCAGAAATTTTCTTAAAGCTACAAGAGATTAATATACTCAGGTGCTCTCTTTGAAGTTATCATAAATAACAATTTATTCAACATTACCTGACAAGATTGTCCTCTAAGCATAAACGCCTCTTCTTTCATCAATGTCGACAATTAGGAAATTCAGACAAAATATATTTGATCACAAAATAAACACTTGTAAGCTGTAGAACTTACAACTGACACTCAATGCTGTTACAAGGTAATTCTAAATCTCATGCATTCATCAATCTTATGAAAAGAAAAGAATGACAACAAATGATTCGAATGAATTTCTATGAAATTGTCAAGTTATGATATTACAGGAACAAATGAAACAATATTTTTTTCACTGCGTATAGTAAAAAATCTTCGGCATATTGCATATCATACATATTTTCCTTAGAGCTGATAGTCTACAAGAAATGATGAAAGAAAGCCTTGATCTTCATAACAAAGTGAAATACTCTCCATTAAAATTCTTAAGCATGAAAAAGATAGCAGAAAAAATTATGGGTCACAAAAAACCAATAATTCTCTTCTGTATATTATAGTTTCAAAAGTCTATGCTTTTAAAGAATGGATGAAAAATACCGCTTCCTTCATAGTGAAGTGAAATATGGTAATCTCCATAAAAAGGATTAAATATAAAAGAGAAAATAAAAAAATATCGGCCGAAAGAAACGAAAGTTTTTCCTGCATATTATATCCTTCTGAAGCTTATAGTTTCAGAAAAAAATTTGAAAAGTACAATTTCCTCCATAATGAAGTAAAATACTCTCCATGAAAAGGATTCAATATAAAAAAGATCATAACAAAAAATGTCGGCCGCAAAAAAACGAAACTTTTTTATATATTATAGTTTCTGAAGCCCATAGTTTCAGAGAAGAATTGAAAAAATCCGTTTTCTCTACACAAAAGTGAAACACAGTTCTGAAAAGATTTAACATAAAAAAAATATCAACAAAAAATATCGGCCACAAAACAATAAATTTTTTTTCTTTCATATTATAGTTTATAAGGCTCATAGTATCGGAGAAAAATAAAAAAGATACCAATTTTTTCTTCAAATGCTTTGAGCGTGTCCTAAAATACCTCTGAAATAAAAAGTGAAACGTGTGTAATATGCTATTTTATGTAAAGAAATATTTCAGGGGGTAAGACCTTGAAATTTTCAAAAACTTAGGTAACTTTGGTACTCTGAAGCTGCCGTTCTTGAACGTCTTAAAACTTCGACTCCATCAAATTTTTTTGTCAAAAAAACAAAAAAAAAAAAAAAAAAATGAATAAATTCAAGGGTAAGATTCTTAGAAAAAAATTAGTTTCTAAATGGGCACCTTATTCCACATGCTACTTTCATCGAGCAAAAATCACGATTTCAGATTTTACGGGTGTTTGACAAAAAATAGACCATTTCAGACAATGAGATTTTCGAAATAAAAAATAAATTCCAACCGTCCAAAATATTCTTTTTCAATTAGGCCTAACTTCAGAGAGTATCATAATAATATGAAATTCAACGAATATATTTGTGATGGGTATATGCGTTTTAAAAAGAAATAGCTCCAAGCTGGAGGCCGGATGCAGTGACATACGGCCATGACAATGAATAAGGATTTCAAAAAAGTTTTTTAAATATATTTAGAACAGGTCTCAGTATTCAAAAATGTCGAAAGAATGAGTATTTCAACGTTGTATTTGATTCACAGAATTCAGAATTCAAATATATCCTCTCATTTCAGAGAAAGATAAATTAATATGGAGGATGACCTGGCATTTAAAAAAAAAATATGCGAAAATAGAGACCATTATTTATTATTATTTGAAACCAATGTTGATAAATCGATTTTGAACTATAAAAAATCTGCATGAAATTAGTATAAAATTAATCATTTTAGAGCATACTTCAAATGATTTGAGTACTCGTAATTATTTTGATGTTTTCATCTTCGCATGACACGACGAAAACCTTTTAGGACAGATTTTGAAGCGATTTTTTGAATCTTTAACTCGAAAATATTGAATCCTCTTCGTAAAGATTATATTTCTCAACTCTATATAAGTTTTATTATCTTCTAATCTCAAACCTCAGAAAATGTTATTATAATTTAGCAATTTTTGTTTTAACTTTGTAGTTTGGGATAGATGGATGAGAAGACATTTTGCGTACTTTTTTAATTACAATTTTAAACGAAGCCTTTCAAGATTTTGAAGAGGTGTAAAGTGACCGGGAATTAACGTGGTCAACTTTTGGCAACTACCTTCAAGATTATTTGAGATAACATTTTCAAAACTCTCGTTAGGGAGAAATTGACGATGGCGCATGCTACGAACTCGCGCATGACTTCCTAGTATCAATAAATCTTATTTAAAATTAAATTAATTACACAGCCACACAAAACGAAATCGTTTTTCGGGTCTGGAGGTCAGACCATGCTTACTATATGTTTTTGGGGT
>JAUMHM010086484.1:0-10925 GCA_032362435.1 Melikaiella ostensackeni
GACCCTTCATTAACAAAAACAGATTACGCCCCCCCCCCCCAGTCAGTCGGGCTTCAGGAAGTGTTTGAAGGCTGCAACAACTCTTCTTCACGTCACGGATGAGATAGGTAGGGACTTGTCTTGAGCTTTCGAGACCCTTGATTATAGTTTGCTTTTGACAAAATTAGAATCCATAGGCGTAAGTGGGACATCGCTAGCCTAGTTCGTAGGGTATCTATCTCTCTAATAGAAGTCAGGGTATCGTAGTATTAAGGTCTCAGGTTACACTCATGTCTCGGTGGAGGGCTGTAGATAAGGGAGTTCTCTAGGAAGGGGGGGGGGGTGAGTAGCTCTATATTATTCTCGATTTATACGAATGACATTCCTGACTCTGTAAAAGATTTCTTGCGCGAGATAGAGGCGATGACACAGGGCAGAATTAAAATAACTATACAAAGGTATGCAATCTACACACAGGTGTACATTCATTGTTTTACATTATCGAGGGAGCAGCCATATTGAACGCGGTTATAGATCACATTGCTGACTTGGCGGAAAACCGAGCGCTGGTCATTAAACCGACCAAATCTATCATTCTACCGATCGGCAGATTGTAATGCTTGGAAGAGCACGTAACAAGAAGGTCATTGCCACATATATTCGTATAAGAAAATTATTTCCGTCTGGTCGCACTTCCCGTACTAGAGCCCAACTCCTATTATGTGAGTCGCTAATCTTGACTCTTTTTGATTATGTGTACACGAGCCATGGGCCTTTCCTAAGCGCGCCCTGAGAGCGGGGATTCAGAAAGTGTGAAACTTCTGTTCAAGATTCCTGTTCGGCATAAGAAAATTTCACGATGGATATTGTATCACTACGTTCTCGCCTTCAAGGTGTGGTCACGAGAGGCCTCGATTTATATATGAGATCTCATTACGAGTTTGGAAGAAAGTTCTGCTAGAAAATCTCTAGTTTGTTGAACGATCATATTCTATCGATTCATATCTATTTATCGGTTTTGTCTTCTTAGTCCCGTAATTTAAAATTCCGCGGCATTTTGTATTCTTTTTCACGTTTTTCACTGTTAAAGACGTAATTCTAAAATATTTAATTTATGAGCTAGATTTTAGAAGGTAAGGCTGTAAAGCAGCTCTTAGCTTAACCTTGGTACTTTGTGTCCATGCGTTTATCTCCATCTGTTTTCTAATGTACATATTTTGTGGAACATAATGAAGCTCTAATTATTATGTTATGTTTAAATTTCATCTCGGGTGATCCCAGCTCTTACATCATCAGACACGGCCCAAGTCAAGTGCCTGACGAGTGCAGGATGTTATGAATTCAATACGATGTTTGAAATCTCTTGCAACGATGTTGTGGCAGGTACTGGATTGGGTGTATGGTGAGTTTGCAGTTCGTCCTTTACCGCTGCTGTCCTTACGCAGCGTCCGAGAGCGTTGTAGGGGGCATTGATCCCCTCTGGACGCTTTTTTAGAGCTGCCGTCTGTTACGGATATAATGAACCGTCTGGATAGTAACATCCCAGTATAAGATGTAGTTAGCGTTTTCTAGAAAGGGCACTGGAATGTATCTATAGATGAACATCCACTCTCTCTGAGCTATTATGTGACAACCATCAATAATGTGCTGTATGGATTGGTTGGTACCTACACAGAGTCGGCATCTGTCAAACACGTCTTTATATAACACGCGCTGACGATCGTTTCTGGTGCTGCTTACCCTGTCCTGGATCGCTATCACGAATCTCTTCATTTCCATAAACAGAGCGCCCTTTTTTAGTCCAGTATTGGATGCCTCCCTGTCCCTTTCATGTTGTTCTAACGTTTTGAGGTGCTCAGCGTGAATAGCTTTTCCTCTCTATTACGTTTCTAATTCCTCTATGGTTTTTGCCCTGATGTTCAACACTCCATCCGAGGACAAGTTCGAGGACATATCAACCCCCCCCCCCCCTCCATCTCCTCCATATCGTGGTAGAACTACCCTTTTAATCGCTGAATCACAGCGGTGCATTCGACGCTTGGTCATTTCAACGCCGGTAGTTCTGGTTACCCTTTCAAAGTCGGTATTCGATCATTTGATGAATTCAAAAGAGTGCGTGGGGACATGTATGGCATAAGTGTGAATAGCCCGGATTTTGTTCGTTAAGTGAAGAAAACTCTTCAGAACCAATCTGAGTCTTGTAGTAAAGGCTTTTCTTAACTATCGTATGCTGAATATTCTTAAACTCAAGAATACCCAGGTAACTGTATGACTCACCCTCATTCATTTCCTGAATATGATCCTCATTCTCGTTCTCCAATTCGGCGGTTCCTAATTTTCCTCTGGCCAAATGCACCGTTCTGTATTTATCTAGTCCAAACTTCATGTGGATGTAATTAGAAAGCTGATTTGTAACTTGGATTACTTGCTGCAGTTTCTGGTATGAACTACCAAATAGCTTTAGGTCATCTATGTACAGAAAATGTGTTTTCTTGAAAGATATTCGTCGTAATGCGAATTAATCTAGTTATCCTTGGTTACCCGTGATTAAAATACCTAATTCTTGTTCCCCGAAGCATCACCGCACGACCTAAGAAGTCGATGATATGTGGGCAGATCTTGTAAGCTTTTAAAACTTCAAGCAATAGTCATGTGGTACCGACTGAAACGCTTCATCGTAGTCAATGTAAGCCATGTGCAAGTTTTTTCGATGCTTTCTAGCTTGTGTCATGGCCACAGCGTCAATGGCGACTAGATCTTTACTGCCCGCGAGTTTTTGCAACCTACTTCTTGTTCTTCTCTTAGGATGTTGTTCTCGTTGCAATGAGAGTGAACTTTATTTGCGATGAAAGCTGTAAGGCACTTATAAATCGTTCGGAGACAGGCTATTGATCGGAATTCAGATGGATTCTGACGTTCTTCGGAAAGCGACCATCGTTTCAATATATTTCGTAAACTCTCCATAGTTTATGGATTTTGGTGTTCCCCTTGGTCCTCTTCCTTTTCGCTCTCTGCCTGTCTAGTATGAGAAACCCTGTCTGTAGCAATGCTATCGCCAACATAGCCGTCAAAGTCATGAGAGGAAAGGTCGAGCCCATTTTAAGCGCTGTTTAATAAGATTCTGTAATTATGCTATTATTATAAACCATGAAAGGACCATCCTAAAAAAGCAACCAGAGCAGCATAACTTTTTTTATTTTTAATTAAAAAAAAGACAAGAAATCACAAAAGAGCTATTCCTCATCTCCATCGAATCGCGAAAGAAACATCCTGAAAGAAGGAATCACTTTGAGCTAATAAAATCAATTTCCGAAACATGGCACTTGCGCCCTTTTGCCTGGCAACCCTTCACATGTACGTATGACTTATCAATATATATGTAATATCTACATTGCTCGTTTCCACATCACCGTTGAGTTAGAGTAAGTGAAGGGTTTTTTACTAAACGTGGTATCCCCAGTAGGCCTAATCCACACCTTTTTCTTCCAGAGAATCAACAAAGAGGTTATTCAGCTATTCTGTTCATTTAACATTCTCTTCTTAGTCTTCTAGAGTATCTCGATGGGACAGGGTAATTTTTGTCTTCTCGAAAATGTCTTTTTGAATGCCTGGATGGGCCAGGTTGATTAATGTCCTCTTAACAATTTGCAGGATTTTCTTTTGAATTACTCTCCTCAGCAGCTTCTTTTTTTTCTTCTTCTTCCTCCTCTTCTTCCTTCAGTGATGTTGATGATTTTTTAATTATGTTTATTGTTTCAACCTTATTTTCAGTTTCGTTAAACTCCTCTTTAAAGTCTGCTAAAATTTCCGAAACGTTTTCGTAGATAGCGCAGAGACTCCAGCGAGCCCAGCTGAGCATTTTCTATGGAAGCGCCGGAGAGTGCAAGTAAGAAAATTTCTCCTGAGATAGTAACGAGTTCGGGATCTGTATTCAGGTCTTCAAATATCTGTAGATCCTGCTTCAAATGTACGTTCTTTTTAAGAGTAATTATGAAACGGCACTGTTCCTAAATTTTAGATTGCAGAGGTGGTGTCACTGCCACTGAATGCGCTTAAGAAGAGTATGTTTTTATCATTAGTGAAGACATAGATCTTCTAGTTCTCTTGAAAGCGCTAGCAAAAGAGGATTCAATTATTTTCTTTTAAAAGAAGCAGAGGTAAAACGATTGAAAAATATGCTCTCATGAAAGTTTCGAGTTTGGCGAAGATGTAACAGGCATCATGCATTTCTTACATGCATTCAGTGGCAGCGAAACCTTTTCTGCAATTTAGAAAAAACGAAAAGTAAAGTTCATAAATACTCTTTAGAGGAACGAACATCTAAAGCAGGATGTACAGATATTTTGAGACCCGAAAGCAGATCCCAAACTCGTTACTATCTCAGGTGAAAATTTCTTACTTGCACACTACAGCGCTACCATACGAAATGCTACGCTGGAGTGTGCTCGCTATCTATATTTTAGACGATCAGTCGCAAAAAATTAAATTCAGTTTACAAACGTTCCCAGCTAAAAGAGAACCTGCACGAGAACACTTGTTACGGACCTACCATCAAGTCCAAACATGGAATGACAAGAAAGAAATCCAGAGAAATAGGGATGGCAGAGAACCATTTTGGACTTACTCCAGTCAAAAGCGCAAAAGATCCTGCTCCGAATGAACTACTGCAATTTATTCCATGCAAGTGCAAAACAAGATGTGGTGGAAACGAGAAGCGTAGATATTACATACATACTGATAATCCAAACATTCATGTGTATGTACGTGTGTGCATGTATAGTATATATGTATATATAATATAATATATATTAATGATATTTTATGCTATTGAACACATATAATAATATTATATTAATGTAATAAAGATAACATTAAATAGTTTTTCAAATTTACAGGGAAAATACATTTTTTGCACATTGAAAAAAATACTCCGCTTTCCTCTGCCGTAACTCCTAAACTATTAATTTGAGAAAAATTTGGTAATGACAAAAGTGATAGGAAATTTTATGCTTTACAAATTTGTATTGAATGGCTTTTGCTCTAAAATGCAGTGGAGACGAAATATGCGAAAACCCCGGTCTTGGCCACCATTTATTCAAGATAACGGCGTTCTGGCGCATTTGACAGGGGTGCAGATTCGGAATTTCCATCAGAGCCCCAAAATGAAGATGATTGCCAAATATGGTCTCGTCTCTACCTTCTGCAAGCTCAACCTGCTTTTATGCCCATTGACTGGGCTATTACTTCGATTGAATAAAATGGCTAATTTTCTAAGGGCAGAAGTTTCTTATTGTTGAACTCAACCGACGAAAAGGGTAAAATAGCTACCTTTCTCTCCGATGTTGACCCCACAAAATAAGTTCAATCAACTGATATAGATGCACATCTAGATTGTAATCGCCGACAGTATCTACACTCTCTTTTTCCACCATCCTTATGTACAAAGCCACTATTTTTCACTATTGTAGCTTTAGCACTCTGCATTTCTGCGACTTACGCCATTACGCGTCCTCAAAAAGAACGAAAGCAACACGTACGTCTGAGGGCGCTGATATTGTGTCTTGGCACGTTCTGATTGGTCAAAGAACATAATGGCAATTATTGAAGTAGTAATAGGACGGGTAATTTCAAAATGTATAAAAACCTAAATAGACGAAATAGATGTAATACACTGAGAAAAAGTTTTTGTTCGGACAACAAAATAATTTTGTTGGTATTTGTGTTACGACCGCCTGAATCTCACCCCTCATCCCCACTACTATCCAGGGGGATACGCACCACTAGCATACGTGGGCCATAGTGTAGCGTCCAAGCCCGGCGCATATTCAGTTCTCTTCCAGATTTTGAGCAATAAAGACGTACTGAGTTGCTGTGCGCAGTTCAGTTCCTATTACAAAATACCTACTCGTTATTTACCACGTAACGTTTGTGCAACAGATTTTTTTCTTGATTCATCCAAATGATTATTTGCATGGCAAAACGTTTTGTTGAACCATGAAACTTATTTTTCAATTGAAAAGTTTTATTGAGCCAGTAAAGCAATATTCTGTTGCAGGAATCATAACTTCCTCAGTGTGGATGAAATATTTATAGATAATTCTTTTCAATAATTTGCTACCAAAAATATGTGCAAATATTTCTAAGAATACGCAAGAATATTGTCATTTCTTGTACACGAGAACTTACAAGCAAATTGTGATTGTAGTAAAACGTTACTGCCATTCAAATATCAAGTGTTCAAGTATTCTAAGAATTCTGTCTATGAAAATTCCAAACACATATCAAAAGCATGAACTCATAAAACGTATAGAAATAATAATTTTTCAATCAGCGAACAATTCCTAGATGAGGGAAGGTCTTATGAAGAAGCAATTTCATTGGGCAGAGTGGGTCGAAAAAAATGAAATTGTAGAAATCAAAAACCGCCTAGCATGGAAAAGTTTAATTTTTGGATCCCTTATATAACCTGTGTGAAATTTGGAATAGATCGATAAATAGCCTGAGATCTCGCGAGGCCAAAATAAGCTTAAAAAACTTGTTTTACTCAGATTATTGAAATTAAATCGTGAATTAAAACGTGTTTCTGTAACCTACAAAATATACCCAGTTTTGAGAAATTTTTATGGATTTTTTATTCGATTTTGTCCTGGATAAACTCGAATTAAAAATTCATCCAACTAAAAATTGGGTATATTATGTAGATTGAGAAGAAATATTATCATTTACGAATTTTCCAAACCTCTGAGAATCAGACCTGCCGAACCCCTTACCGGCGGCACATCTCTTGGCTGCGCAGAAGACAAATTGATTAAACTAACCTAAAAATACACAGAAATAACTATTGCGCTAACTCCACTAGTACGCGGTCTGGCAGCTCTCCTGAGAATGATGAATTTTTTCAGCTTATTTTGATCCCGCGAAGCTTCAGGATATATTGAATTTACAAATATTTTCAAAGATGAAAACGATATCAGGGAATAGAAGGGTGAATTGGCTAAGTTGGCGAACCCTTATTTACAAAAAACTATATTAGTTAGGCTCACGAAAATAGTTGTATCGTCTGCATTTTTGCATATCATGTAATTGATAAGAAATTCATAATCAGTCGATTTTTCAGAACATTTTTATTACAAGTTTATTTATAGGATTTTTTTCCGTAACTTTTGGTTATTTTCAGAGCAATTGAATTCTATGGATAAATAACTTACATTTTACATTAAACTGACTAATCCCACACTCTGATAATATTTGATCTTTAAGCTCATAATTAGGAAAAAAATTTGCGTCAAATAAATGATCCTTTTATGCGAAGAGTATTATATTAATGGAAAAGCCGTGGGCGGGTGATTTGACGCAGACGTTAGAAAGTATGCGATTTTGTACAAAATAGTGGAAAAACAGTGCAAGTTGCATGTCAGGTTATGTAATGGTTTGAGTTGTTCATAACCGTCATGTGTTACCCCTAAATTGACTTGAAATTAAGGTAAATTATTACAAGTGAGCTACGTAATTAAAATGTAAGTTTTGTAAATAAATGCATTATTAATATATTGCAGTATCAAACAATAAAAGTGGTGCACCAAATGACCCAGAGTTACGGGTAATCTGACGCACGTGCAGTACTTCACGAAAACTTACACTAACGTATTTTATGTTTTTTTTTTCAAAAAATCTTCTTTCAAGTTCATAGCTAAACAACACAAAGTACAATGAAAGTTTTAACAGCAAAATTTCTCGTATTAAGAGGGCCCAAAAATTGCTTTGAACTATTTGGCAATAGCACTCATAGTTTGGGGCGAAAATTTAAATTTTTACATTCTCACCAGTTATGGTGGAAGGTATTAGATTCACCATATTACTTCATGTGAATTTTGACGTGTGCAGTCTTCATCAATTTTTGACGTTTTGAGACCCCCCGAGTCGGCAAAAATGATTTTTACAACAAATGTTTGTGTGTTGGCGAGCCTTCTGCCACCAGTATTTGGGGTGTGTAGCCATAAATTACTGCAAATAAAGATTATTAAAATACTAGTAAGTAATAAGATTTGTACCTTATTTTGCAATAATAGAATTTACAATAACTGTGAAACAGTACATTTCCTACTTTTCACAAAGCTTCGTTTATAATCCACAAGATGAATTCGATTATAAGAATTTAGAATTTGTGAGATAACACCGTACTGTGTACCCAAATAAATTAAAAATTACTGTAACTATTTTTTTGGAAGATCTTCGAAGTTTCCGTACAGTCTTTCAGGAAACAAAGTACGACAGGCTGCATGTAGCCGCAAAAAATGCTCATATAGTTTCGAATTAGGTATATCTTGTAGAACAACAAGACCACTACAAAGAAGGAGAAATTGATGTTCGGTAGCCTTCCACTTTTCAAATATATTCGTCGATCGTAGCTTCCGTCGTTGAAACTTGCATGGAACTTGCCTTTTTAAGAGTTTTTTTTTCCTCAAGAGCTCATTTCTCTGCGCTGCAATTAGCTTATTAACTCTCTGATGAATCCAGTACCCCAACATCTTTCTCATTATAGCTTACCAGCACAAATGCATAAAATCAAGGACGAATACAGTAATCGTTCTCCTTCAACAGTGCATCTTTTACATGTGTTTGTCCCAGTATGACCAATAGTAGAATTCAGAAATGCTCGTTCTGGAGTGTCTCAAATAAAGCATTTTACGATAAAATCAAAATGCCTTCCAAAGCTTTTAATTCAATCTCTTCGCAATATATTTACTCCGCTGACAAATTGATCCAAAAATACGTTCACATCTGCGGACTTAGATTTTCAAAAATGAGTCGCAACTGCAAATGGCTCGCTTATTTGAGTGGAGGTCGGAATTGATTCGAGCAATCAGAACTTTCTCTAATCCCAGATAAAGAAATTCACCTATCTATCCGTTTTTGGTCCAACATTGGAACAATATATCTTGCTCCTGAGTAGTATAGCTATGAGAACACGACTCTACCTACCGACCGAGCAAGGTTATGTTCCATGCTTAGTTACCGATAGTCGATATTATCTTCAGTCGCCAATGTAGCTTACTACCATGAATCAGGCTCCAGTCGGGAAGTTAGAGATCTATCTTACCGATCGTACAAGGTTCTGTTCCCTGTTAATTCGGTATTACGTTAAGTCGGAAATACATATTCCTACCATAAATAGAACCTTACTCGGTATTTAAGGGACCTACCTTACTGATCGAGTTGGAGTTCCTCTTCGCAACTACTTTATTATTTGCAGTCACTTATTTAGAACTCCCGTGCCTCAACTTTGTCAATTTGAACTTGCCACGCTTGGACTCACTCATGGGGTACATTTGAAATACCGGCTCTCTTAGGTGGCAAACATTTTCTGCAGTTAGTAAAACATGACGCCTCTGTAAGCTGAGTTGTTATTTCCTCCAAGCTGTTTTCGAATCAGTAGGTATTACCATCAGTCGGTATAATATTCCCTCAGTAATGCAGATTTATCGACAGTAGGTAATGTTGATTTCTATCATGTATTTTGTGTATATATTCGGTTTATTGGGTATCAACTTGACCGAAATGTATCGCACTCACGGTATGTTATTTAAATCTTCTGCGCTTAGACTTTATCAAGTTGCCACTTCAAAAGGTAAGTATCTACCAACTATACTACAATTAACCTTAAACTGACTTCAACCTAACTTATTAATAACTAATTCAACATATACCTAATTGAATTGAACTTAATGTTATTACATTAACTTCTGATTAGTTAAATTAAATCGAAACTAATTCAATTAACTTATAGCTAATGTTTAACTAACTCAAACTAAGAGGAGAGGGAATTAGGATTAAATACACACAAATTCATCCATTAAGGTATTATCAGCATAAATTCATACAAACAGCTATACATACAAAGATCAAACATAAACCAACTGACGACGCTCAAACTTCACGTCGATCAACTGAAAGCGAGAGGAAGTGTCTAACCTATCAGACCGTTCTGTTCTTTCATACTTTCAGGGCTCTCCTTCATGGATGAAATGGCAGAAGATTCTGAAATTTCCACAGAACCTCTGTATTGTGTACTTCTCTGTTTCCTCAGTTTCTAGGAAAAATCGTAAGGAAAGTTTAGTAGCTAAGGTAAACTGTGTAGCCTTTCCTACACATTGGGATGGGCTTAGGAGCATAAGGTACAAACTTTAGTTTCACTTATCTCAACTTTGGAATAGTCAACCTTTATTACCCCACCTCCTCTCCCCTACTATCTTATCCACTCAATATTGCCCCCGCTACCTCACATTAGTTTCTTCACCACACCACTGATTGGCTGGTACTGAATAAGACGGTCATGTATAATGAGACAGCTGGCTACTGTAGTAGCTGGGAAATTATCGCTGGGTTCAAATTGTGAACGTACATTTACTGATACTTCTTTTAAAAACTCAAAATCCACTCAACTTTTGGCAACAGAATTTTAAATTCTTCTGGATCACCTACTGCAGGTTGGATAATAGCATTGAAGCCTGTGTGTAATCTTATTGAGATAAGTTCATGTTCATCATTAACAATAATCTTTCGATAATCTTCAGCGAATCCGAAAATCATGTAGAGTGGTATTGTTACATCAATGTATCCACCTTGATGTGTTATTCTGGAATTCTCATGTGTATTAAGCCAGTCTGTATTTTCAGCAGAATTTAGCTGGTGAGGGGTTGGAGAAATGTAACTCTTCATAACACTGGTGTGGCCGAAACTTTTGCATCTATTAATCTCAATGCCATTGAGTTCCTAGCGAGTTTCATCAAATGAAACGAAAATGGCATTTCCAATCAGATTTGTACTTGTTGCAGCTGTAGTTCCATCAGCTTCAACTAGTCTCTAGATATATGTGACGCGATCTGAAGAAAGACCCCTAAGCGCCACAATGCTAATTTTAGAGGAGAAGCAGGAGAAGTGGCGAC
>JAUMHM010086485.1:0-10924 GCA_032362435.1 Melikaiella ostensackeni
GGCTTCGCCTCGGAGCTCAACTTTATACGTGTGGTGCAAAACTCGTGTTTTTCCGCAGCGGAGCACAATGTACTATTCAATTTGTAAGTTTTCAATTCATTCAATTTCAGATGTAATCAAGTTGTCCGCTTGGACAAATTTGAGAATAAAATATTTTTTCCAGCAAATTTTATTCTTCAAGTTCAAGTCCATAAGATATAATATTTATTTAAAAGTGTTAAAAAGCTTCAATATTTTCTACAAAAAAAAAAATCTTATATTTTGCAAAATGACGCGGATTTAATACATGTGCTACATATTTCAAAGGCATGAAAAAATTTTGGATTTTATTCATTGAATGATCCTCTATAAATTTGAAGGTCTTATTCCAATTTAAAAAGCCCAGCTTTAAAAAATATCCAATTGCATCTTTTAATTTTCAAAGTTTTCCAAAAATATTTAAAAATTTACTTTTAAACAACTTGAATTGAAAATGTTCAAAGTTCAAAAAAAAAATTAAATTTCAGATCTTTTAATTTTACATAATTCTAAATTTAAAAGCATTCAGTTTTTCAATATTAGAATGCCTTCTAGTTTGAAATCGGTAAAATTTAGGAGAGCTCCAATGTAGGTCAAAAGTTTCAAAAATCTAATGTCCTCTTTCGAAATCTGTTGAAATTTTTTTTAAAAGTTCAAAATTGACAAAATGGTGGCGGTTTTTCTGAAATTATTCAAAGTCAATTTACTCAAAAATCCCACGGTTTTTTTGCGCTTGATTTTTCTTCTAAGTTCGTCGTAATGTAAAGAGTATATTCCATGATAGTCTGTCCTATGCCCGCATCTTGTAATTTCTTTGCCAGAAAAACGAAAATTCACGTTTTTTGCCAAAACGACACAAGATGCGAAAAAAGGCAAAGAAACAAAATTGTTTCTCTAAAAGAGTTCTAGAAAAAGGTCTCCTGATACGTTTTCCTATCTCGGGTCTCGAGATTTTTGAAAAAATATGTATAAAATCCTTTGACATTTATTTTGTCTCAGAAATACAATTTTATGGTGTCATAAAAACAAGAAAGCACGTAATTTAAGTTTCAACAACTTTTACTTCAAACTTTTTCCTTTGTAGTCGGTATTTTTGAAATAATCGATACTTTCCATTTTTATAACTTACCTCATTATTCTTCCGCCAACACGTTGTTAAAAGTTAAAACTGTTAGGTTACGTCCTTTTTGACTGTTCATGGCACCATCAAATTGTATTATTAAAAAAAAAAAAAATTAATCTTGAAGGATTTTATTCATATTTCCTCAAAAATCTTGAAAATAACGCGAGATGAAAAAAGAGAAATGAGAGATAGAAAAAAGGATAGAAAAAATTTATTTTTTCTCAAAAGTACAATTTATTTTATGGTGCCGTAAAAACAAGAAAGCACGTAATTTAAGAGTTTCAATAATTTTCACGTCAAATTTTTTCTTTCATAATCGGTATTTTTGAAATAATCGATACTCTCCATTTTTTCTAACTTCATTATTCTTCCGCCAACACCTTGTTAAAATTTAAAACTGTTAGGTTACGTCCTTTTTGGCTTTTCATGGCACTATAAAATTGTATTATTAAAAAAAAAATTAATCTTGAAGGATTTTATTCATATTTTCTTAAAAATTTTGAAAATAACGCGAGATAGAAAAAAGAGATATTTTTTTTTAGAAATCTTTAAGTGAATCAATTTTGTTCTTCTGACTTTTTTCATATCTTGTGTCGTTTTTTCTTTAAAGAGAATTTTCGTTCATCAAATAAAAAAAAATCTCTCTTCTCTCAAAGGAGCGGGCGCAGGACAGACTATCATGGAATATACATACTCTTTACATTATGACGAATCTAGAAAAAAAATCAAGAGAAAAAAAGCGGTGGGGTTTTTGAGTGAATTGACTTTGAATATTTTCAGAAAAACCGACGCCGTTTTGTCCATTTTTCACTTTTTTTAAATATTCCAACGGATTTCGAAAGTGGATGAGAAATTCTATCAGAATCATAAATAAAAAGAGAAATACCTACATTAGATTAAAAAATAACACACCTTTAACAAAAATGTTGACCATTTTTTGGTAATCCGCGTTTCCATTTTTTGAAATTCAAATACTCATAACTTTGTCAAAAAAAAATTTTTTGTCAAATCGGTAAGATACTTGTTGTCTCATTCCATTTGAAAAACATATTTGAGTGTCAAATGATTATGTGACTTGAGCATGGACTGTCCCATTTCTTTACTGAGCAAATCAAGAAATTTTAATTAAAGTCGCGTCAAATAAAACGAGGTTAAAAAGACTTCTCAGAAAAAATTCGTGTAACCTCAAGAATTTTCTCCCAATCAAAAAAAAAAAAAAAATTGTAATCATTTTAATTATGAGTTTTATCATCAGAGATTATAAGATAAACTCCACATGATAGGGTAAATTGCAAAAGTGTCTCAATTGAGATTATTGATTCTATTTTAATCCTCAGGTGGCATAAGGAAATTATCTTTCCTAGTTTAAAATTTCTGCGGAAATTAAATAATTTTTATTCAAATTACTTAAAATAAGAAAGATTATTATTCTTTTGTATAGTTTTTTCCCGCTTTTCATTCAGGGTGTATGCTAACCGGGAAAACCGGTAAATAGCGGGGAATTAAAATGAAACCGGCAATACAAATTCACACAGAGAATGACATTAAAAGTTTTCGAACATGTGATATTTTTTATTTATCGTCATAAAAAGACCAATTAATAAATGAAATTTAATAAATATGATAAAAGAAGTATTCAGTAATTATAACATTTCAAAAATTGTATAATAATCAAGACCAATGTTTAAGCTCGGAAGAAATGGTATTCTCTAAGAGGTGTCATTATTAATAATTAATTGTTATAAAATTCTACTTTGTTCCACAGAACTTTTCAATTTGAATCCTTTCATAATTTTTTGAATATTTTTAAAAATGTCGATTTTTAGAAATAAACTTTATGTTGTATTTTCCAAATCAGGACCTATGGATTGGGGATATTTTTTTAATAACTTGTAGATTATTTCCGTCTCTTAAATCGGGATTTGTTGAAAATTCCTTTTCTAAATTATTATTATTTTTTCTAATGAAAACTAGAAATGTAAATATTTTTCAGTTTTTCTGAAGTTAGTTATTGTGTTAATTGCTTAAGATTATTGATGCAAATTGTACTTTAGGGTCAGTGAAAATGAGTACAATTAGATTATAACTGCTTCAGATATTTCGGCACACGATGGTGGCCCTTTTCAGTTATTAATTCTGAAAATTTTTTAGACATATATGAGAAATACAATACAATTTCGATGTCTTAATTGTCTGCGTATATTAAGATAACATCACATTTGTTATTTTTTATAAACATATCTTTGGAGTGATTACAAAAAACATTCTAAAAATTATTTACTTTAGTTCTGAGTGAATTTCACATAAACTGTGTTATAAACACATGTAATTATAATTAAACTGTCGTAATAAAAGATGAAAGATAGTTTTTTGTAATCACTCTTCAATATTTGTATTATCATTTAACACCGAATATATAAGAGGGACATTTGCTTTAATTTTTATATCTAAATATGGGATCATCATTTTAATTAGATTATTATTTGTTATATTTTATTTAGGTAATTGTTGATTAATATGTTTATATTATATAACAATTGTAAATAAGTTTTTTTACACTGCCAAATAAAATAAAAAATATTTATTCATGCAAATGTTTGCTGATTAAAGAATGGGACGATTGAAAGTAGAAAGTCCAAAGATAATTTTGGCAAAATTTGAAAAGAGAGTCTTTTAAAATATTTGAAATATCATTAATAAAAATATAACTTTTGGATTTCGTGTCACACTTATCCGATTAAGATTAGAGATAGTTTTTTGCAATTTTTCATTCTTTTTAAATCGTTTGAAATCATTGAAATCTTTATGGAATCTTTTGAAATCTTTACATTCCTTGTTAAATTTTGGAATCTTTGAAGTCTTTCTGAAATTTTTGAAATCTTTGCGAAATCTTGAAAATCTTCTGAATTATATCTAAGAATTCATTACCAATTAGAATCCCAATCTTGAAAATCTTCTGATATCTTTCGAAATCTTTGTATCTTTGTGAATTTCTTCGAAATGCCAATATCAAAGATATTTACAATTATATCTGAGAATTATTTACCAATTAGAATACCAAAATAATTAACCAAAGGTAGGCTTTAAAAAAATAAAAACTGCCATGCTAATCAAATCTGCGCAGATAATAAAGACATCGAAATATGTAAATAAACATTCAAATAAATAAACAAATTGTTCGTAAGTCTTAGACACCTTAAATCACAAAAATATATTTTTTTAAATATACATAATAAGATATCGCAATGCATAAAATTACACATAGGAGAACCTTATGTTAGATGCGTATGCGTTTTATTCATGCTTCTAGTGAGAGGAGATTTAATATTTACAACCGGGAAATAAACGGGAATTTGGTGGGCAAAAATTGGTAATTTTTACTCTGTAATTACACCCTGTAATTACAAATTGGGTATTTTTCGTACTTCATCGTGGATAATTTCTTCATTTGAAACTTATTTATTAGTAGTGAATTTCAAGAGAGACCGGTTGCAGTGGAAATGAGATCATGGAACCGTAAATGGAAAACTGAAGTACGAGGGAGGCGAGTGTTTTGAAACTTTGAGTAAGAAAATCAAACTCAATGTTTCTTCTAGAGGAAACTTCAATTATTGTAAAATTACTTTCGCACGTAGAAAACGACGGACTCTCGACGAGTTTGTAAGTTTGTTCCATTATCACCCTCACAGCTGCCAATAAACGGACTTTATCGACTGTCGTCTCCTTAGTTCAAAATCGATAAGAAAAACCTTTTTGATATCTCTCGCAGTTGTGACACGTGTGTTCGAAGCATTTCGCATCCTATATAAATCAGAAGTGGATTGATTCAATATAATATTTTACTCGAGTGACTATATCAACTTCAGGTTGACATATTTTGCTTGAAAAGTTTCGCCTTAAAATATTTGCAAAGCACTCTGAAGTAACAATTTTTTCTTTCACTCTGAAAAGTAAACTGTCGATTATATGAGAGTAGAAATATAAATGGGAATTGAATTAAGTGTAATAATCTTCAAATTCATTCATTCAGTTTGTCCACATTGAAATTCCTATGTTTCCATTTGCTTTTTGCGTGTTTTTTGTCTCGCGACTTTTTCCATCATGTAAATGTGACAGTTTATTAGTATATACGTCAGTTTGACATCTTATGAAATTTTGTTTCCACTTGAAGTTGTTTCGATTGAATGGAAATTCTTTAGTTTGAAATAAAATATCAAATTCTCATCATGTTAGATCGATATAACAATAATTTTTATCTGACCTTAGGATCAACGCTGTCATTTTTACTGTTCACAATTGAAGAATTTACAATTAAAAATCTATAAAATTGAATAATTTTCGATTTTAAATCTTCAAAATTGATCTATTCAAAAAAAATAATAATAATTCAGAATTGCATCATTTTCTATTATGCACATTAAACATTGAAGAGTCTTTAATTGCAAATATTTAAAATTCGAGAATTTTTCATTTTAAAAGTTGAAGAATTTTCAATTGAAAATTTTCAAAATTAAACTATTCCGAAATGAGAATTAAAAATTACATCATGTTATATCGACATAACAATAGTTTTTATCTGAATTTAGGATCAGCGTTGTCATTTTTACATTATTGGCTGTAATACCAGGTTCTGTAACCCAAATTTTTTAAAACACAATGTGGTATTTAGTTGATAATATGTATCGATGATAATAAGTACCAAATTTGTTCATTTTAACAACATGAATCGATTGATGTACTTAGAAGCACTCTATGACCAACTGAAGTTATGTTATATACAGATTTATCAATTTGTTTAACGTTTAGTGGATAAAAATTCTCAATTTCTTAAATACACTAATATTTTAAGTATAAAATTTATTCGTGTTGATGAAATAAATCGATTAAACTATATAAAAACTTTTTATGACATATGAAAAATGAACGATTACTAGTAATGAGCAATGAGAAATAAGAAATAAATAATAAAAAACGCAGGCGAAATCGCCTCTTCCATCCCCTCATACTTTTCTACAATCGAAAATACTCTTATCATAGCAGTCTTTTATCATGACCATGGAAAATATATTATCCCGATTCTTGCCCAAGAATTATTTCTTTATAACAAAACAATCCTCTATGAGGAAGCACAGTGTTCATGAAATGATCATTATTAAAGATACGCCATATAATGAACGCGCCCACAAACTACTTTACAGCGGTTTTTTTAAATGCAAATCTATAAAATTGAATAAATTTCAATTTCCAATCTTCAAAATTGAATAATTTTCAATTTTAAATCTTCAATATTAAACTATTCCAAAAAGCATTCTAGATTACATCATTTTAAACTATAAACAATCCAAAATAATAAATCTTTAATTGTAAAGCTTAAAAATTGAATAATTTTTAATTTTAAATCTTCAAAATTGAACTATTCCAAAAGAAGCTTTCAGGTTTGCATCTTTTTTCTATTTTAAACATTAAATATTGAAGAGTCTCCAATTGCAGATATATAAAATTGAAGAATTTTCAATTGTAAATCTTCAAACTTGAATTACGTATTCTGAAAAACATTCAAAATCACATCATTTTAAAGTGTAAACATTCTAAATTAATGAATCTTCAATTGTAAATCTTAAAGGTACTAGAATCTTCAACTGCAACTCTTCAAAGTTGTAGAATTGTAGGATTTAAATATTCTAAATTGTTTTGTTTCAATTTTAAACGTACAAAAGTGTCTGGTTTCTTAAATTCTTCGAAGTCGTAGAATATCAAATTGAAAGACTTGATAGTTGCACAATTTTCAGTTCAAAGGATTATTACTTAAACGATTTTCAATTAATGAAAAAAAATCTTTAAAAAAGAGTGAAATAAATGTCATATTAGAAATGATACAATTCGAACTCCTTTCTAATGAAATTGACCAATTTTCAAAATTTTAGACTGAATTATTCAGAATTTTTCACTTTCAAACATTTTTAATTTCAAACTATTCCATTTTACACGCTTTTATTTAGAACTGATATAAGTTCAGTTCCTTTTCATTCCATTCGTAATATTGCCCTTTTTCCAAATTTTACCTAATAAGGTTTTCAATTCCAAATCGTTCAATATATTTTTTTAAAATTTCAAACGCTTTTAATTCGAAATTATTAATTTTTTAAGAAATTTTTTAAACTCCTAATATTTAACAACTTGTTTGATAATGTATGTATTTTTTAGCATGAAGGAGTTTGAAGGAAAAAACCTATGCTTTCTTTTTAGACAAAAAAGGAAAAGAAAGAAGAACCCTAAGTTTGGAAAAAGTCTTAATTAATTGTTAATCCGCATTTTAGAAGATCAATTGTTTATTTTGTCCAAAAATGCTTACGATTAATGAAATGGTTATAAAAACCCTATTGAACCTGTAGAGGAAAAAATTGTAATTCGTACTAACAGAGTTATAAATCAAAAAATTGATGGTAGTTGAAAAATAAGGGAGTAAAACTTTTTTATTTTACTTTATTAAAAGTTTGATAAATTGATGAATTAAAAATGTCTTAATTTTAATTTAAAAACTTCAAATTCAGAAGAGTTCTGATGCTTTGGATGCTTTGATTTTGTAGTTAGGTAATCAATATTTGAATTGAGAAGTTCTTCAGGTATGAAAGTTTTATTTTTTTTAAATTTCTATAACCCGGAAGAATGTTCGCTAATCGGGAATGACCAGAAATTTGTTTTTGTTTCTAGAGGCAGTTCTGAAATATTGTAGATTTATATTGAGAATTTGAGTACCAATAAGAAACATTTCGCGCGCGTAGTGCGCGAATCATGATTGCTACTTTGTTATAATTCATTATTTAAATTGTTTTTAAAATTCTACTCATTTTATTTCAGAAGTTATGTGTTTTGTTTAGAAAAAAAGTTTTATTTCAGGGTGGGAGAAGATTCATTGGCTTGGCAAGCGGAAATTCGTTGTAGACCGGAAATATACGAAAGGGAGACTCGATTAATTAAGATTGAAACTTTTCTGAATGCCGTGCACGCGAAGGAAACGAACCGGTCAAAAGCAATGGCAATGCCACGAGGCTTAATTGAATCTAATTGTAAAATACGGTCACACACTTAAAACTGAAATGAACAGAATTATAGTTAATCATTAAAAGTAAGGAATAAGCTTCTGAGAAAGTTATAGAATATAATTATTATGTACAATTGTACTTTGAAATTTAAATCACAGATTTATATATTGCAATTTTAGCTTTATTAGTTACATTCTTACTTCTAGTATTATCTTGTACACTGCCGATAATCTTTCTATCCTCGTTTATACGTTTGGATATATCTGCATTTATCTTTCCATCAGCAGTAAATAAACTTTTAAGATACACGAACCTATCAACTTGTTCTATCCTCTCTTCGTTTAAGGCAATGTTGCACACTGTTTTCTCACTTCTTCTTTCAAACACGATAATTTTTGTTTCATTTGCGTTAATCTTAACACCCATACTCTTCATGCTGGTGTCCAGTCTGCTCATCATTCTCTGCAAATCTTCAACTGATTCTGCCGTAACAATCTTATCATCTTCAAACGTCAGTCCACGTACTTTCACCAATCGCGTAGTTGTCCATTCACTCTTACACTCGCTTTACTACCATTATATATTGCTTTTATTGCTTTTAGAAGCCAGCCATTCACTCCGTACACTTTCAGGACTTCCCAAAGTATATTCACCTTATCGAAAGCTTTTTCAAGATTAACAAATGCGCAGAAAACTCTTTTGTTTACTCTCAACCTTTTTTCTATGATCTGTCTGAAGCTCAATTCTTGAAAAAGCCTCTCTTACAGTCTCACTTTGTCCGAATCCCATACCATTTCACTATCAGCATTCTTGATTCTGACTACCTTAATGCTAGCACTTCCTTTTCTAACCTTCTTAACCCATTTCCAAAATAATTTCTTATTTCCTTCAAAGTAATTTTGCATTTTTTTTAATCTTCCGCTTTGATTTTATCCTTACTTTCTTTGACTAGTATCTTGGCTTCTCTATTTTTATCCCTGTAATCATTTTCTAATCTAGTCGTCTCCTCATCGCTAAGGCCTTTGCTGTTTAATGTTCTCGAGCATGCTTGCTTCTTCTCGTTGACAGCCACGTGGATTTTATCATTCCACCAAGCATCTTCAGCCTTTATTCCTACAGCCGTAGTACCGCACACTTCAGGTGCACTCTTGAAGATACTATCCCGTAGTATTATTCATGCATTCTCTACATATTTATTCTTTATTTCAGGCTTCCAGTCTTCTTCATGGTGTCCTAAATATTCATTCAGCTTTTCATGATATACCAACTGTACTTCTGGTTTCTGCAAATTCTCTATTCTAACTCGCATCTGCTTCGACTTATTATTAATTCTTCTTCTCCTGCACCCTTGGCCTGGGCTCATTTTTTAAACTAAGAGGTGGTGATCCGTTCCGCACTGAAAACCTCTCATAACCCTTTTATCTCTTACAAGCCCTCTCAGTATCTTATCCGCTACAACAAAGTGAATCATACTGTGGCTTTCGCCTTTGCACCAAGTATACATGTGGATCATTTTATGTCTGAACCAAGTGTTTGTAATAAACAAGCCTTTTTGTAAGCATAAGCTTCCCAATTTATCCCCGTTTACCGTTCGTTTTTGGGTCTCCGAAATGACCCAGTACCCTGTCGGTACCTTCGCGTTGCACACCAACCCAGTCATTCATATCTCCGAGTAAAATTATTCTTTCGCCAGGATCGCAAGCACCTAATATATCATTTAACCAGTCCTAGAAGTTGGCTTTTACATCCCTCTTTTCGCCATCAACTGGAGCTTAGCACGCCATAATAAATAGCCGCCTGATTCCCACTTTCATTCTAACCCATAGTAATCTGGGTGATACACATTCATACTTTTTGACATGTTTTTGCTCTCTCATTCATAATAATCAGACCTACTACTTGGCTACCATATGATTTACTGTCTACTCCTGACCAAAGCTCGAGTCCGTTCTCTATCTTTCTTACCTCACATCCCATCTTCTTTGTTTCCGGTACAAATAAAATATCTAGCTTCCTTACGCGTATTGTATCCCGCAATTTCTTCTCCTTAAGATCATTTATGTCTCTAGCATTCCAAACACCCACTCGCCATTCATCGCCTGAAACTTTTCCGAGAACATGCCTTTCGTCATCCTATCCGAGGCTACATTATTATTTGAGTTATTCATTGCAAAAAGTATACACCCAACAACAATTTGATGCGAGAAATTTATTCCATAACTATAAAATCATGTCCAAATCAAGCAGCTAAATCGTCATAGGGTGGAGTGTCCATTCATAACGTCAGTCGCACCAAAACCAAGCCAGATCCAAAGGACTTATAATCGGTTTGTGTTGTGCACTGGGGTGGGCACCAGTCTCCTGCAGTTTGGTCTCTAAGATGGAAAATGACCAATCATTGCTCCAAAAATGCTATAAGAAATCTCAGCCGTGAGTAAAAATTCAATAAGCTTAGAAACTTCCCTAAATTTTCATTTAAAACAATTCCATTTAAAACAAACTCAAAAATTTCTAAGACCTCCATACATTCGAAAAGTTTCCATAAATTTTCGAGAAGCCTCCACTAATTTTTAAAACTCCACAAATTTCAAAACGTTTCCACAAGTTTCCCAACAGTTTTCATAGATTTTCGAAAGCGACTGCTTTCTAGAAGACTCTTGAGGGGAAATCTGAACTCTCACAGGGCTAATCGACGAAACTTTTTAAAATATAATGTTCTAAATTGATTATTTTATACCCA
>JAUMHM010086486.1:0-29325 GCA_032362435.1 Melikaiella ostensackeni
TTCTTTACAATTTTACATACTTTGGGTCAATAAAAAAACGATGTCTTTCAAAAAACCAGCAAAGATGTCATTTAATAGTAATAATGATATCATAAAAAAGTATCGTTAAACACACATACACGCGCGAAAATATCTCAAAAACATCATTTTGGACTCATGACGTCGAAATATGTCAAAAATGACGTTCGAGAATTTTCATCCTTATAAAGTTTTCTCTATGAGGAAGCAATATTTCTAACAGTAAATTTCATATAAGAAACAATTTCAATAGAAAAGTAAAATTATTACAAATTCACTTCAATGACGACTTTTTTCACTAAAGTGAATTTAGTGCCAATTTAACTTTGGATAGTCTTGTACTAAAGATTAGTGGAAATGTTTCGAAGGAGCAATTAATAAAATAGTCCAAACGGTATACTGAAAATACTAAAATTTGTATCTCATTGTTACAAAAGAACGAAATTTGTCGTCAAGTTTCTTTTTGGCATTATAATACTTTTTAAACCAGGTGCTGGCTAGTTTTTTGGAGATCAAAAATTCTCATTTTCTTTAAAAAAATTCGAGAGATATGAATAAAGTTTAGGTTGCAAAATTATTCGTCTTTAAAAGATCTGCGAGAAGTTATTGCTGTGAGAGAATGCTTAAGCAGCTATCTTTAACTTCCTGACAAGATAAATATATTTTGATTCTTTCATCATCCGATATGATTCTTCGTTTCTGCTTAATACATAAATGATACTGTGTGTACAATGATATTTGTAAAATATCGGTTTTTCCAGCTTCCACAATCTAACTTCAATAAACTCATGGTTACTTATTCATTTAACCGATTTGACTACAACAATTTTTTGGAATATTTTTTTTCAAGAGTTAAATTTGAATGTTAGACGTTAAATAAGAATTTAAATTTCGGTATATTTTGAATTCAAGTTCCTAAATTTTAGTGAAGAATATTACACAATCGTTTTCATGTTAAACTTTTTTTTCATATTAGTGTGGCATGTTTGTAGCTGCACACATAAAGAAGGAATATTTGATCAAGCCAAAAAAGCAAGGTAAAATAGATGAAATGTGTAAATAATTCTAATATTTCCTTTGAAGCAATCACATGATGTTGGTGCAGGTGACGTAGCGTCTTTACAAGTTTCACAATATTTCCTGCTTATTGTCTGAATAAGGTTAAAAATTTTACATGATCACGTGTTTTTAATAAATGACGCAAGGTAATATAGACTGAATGTTTAAATACCCAGGCGGAAAAATTAATAGTGGAAAAATTTTTGACGTAGCCTGTTTCTATTTACAAGTTTCGCAACATGCCCTTCTTATTGTCAATAATATCAGAAAAGTTGCACAATATCGTTCTTTTAATCAACTTTTCTATTTGTCACGTAATCCGTTTCTGTAACTTTTTTAAAATTAATGTGTACAAAAGGTTGGGCCGAGGAAGAATGAGGTCCTGAAAGCTTCTACCGAATGCCAGTACCTCATAGGCAAAGTTACAGATCTAGAAAAATATACTGAGCACATCAACGACAAAACTCAAAATGAGTAAAAACGTTAATTTTCTCGCTTCTATGAAGATATTTCATATATTTAACAAGTTCCAATATTTAGATAAGGTACTACGTACAAAATTCATTTTGTAGGCACACTGTACAGAATTTACCAGAAAAAAGCGATATTTATCCCAAAAAAGAGAACAGGAGATAGTTTAAAGTACATTTAGCACTTTGAGTGTATGTTTTCTCTGAATAATGTTAATGATAAACCTCTTTTGCAGATTACTAGATTAAAATATAATTTTAGTTTGATGGAAACTCAAATTGAAACTGTAATTCGTCTGCATATTAAACGCATAACGAATTTTTCTGAAATTGAGAAGCTACTTCGTCCATGTATCACCTGTTTCAGATGCTTCCGTTGAATAGACCATTCATTATGAAAAAGAATCATTTGACTTTCATTCTGAATCAGAAGAACAGAATGACTTTACAGTTCAAAATTTCAATGCACTCTTAGAAATCGATCGCACTTATGTAATAATGACACTGTGCGCACAGAAAAAAAAACTTTCATTTGAAACATAAAAATGGTGTCAAAACTTACTGAAATAAAATCTAACCACAATTGGTTCATTTTGAGCAACACGAACATTGAAAGCAATTCAATTGTTTTTTTTTCAGATTACGTGACCATAATAATAAGTATATTTTCCATTATAAAATTGCGCATTCGCGCACCAGATGGTTTCCGATATGGTTTTTTATTTATAATTAATAGTCTACAACGGAAGCATCTGAAAGACGTAATACATGAACAAAGTAACTTTTTTCAGTTCAGAAAAATTCGTTATGCGTTTATTGTGCATACGAATTACAGTTTCAGTACATGTTCCTATCGAACAAAAATAATATTTCAATTGAGTAATGCGCAGAAAAAGTTTTATTATTGGATTTTTCAGGAGAAACATGAACTTAGGGTGCAGAATGCACTTCCCACTATCTTCTGTTCTCTATTTCGGGAAAAGTATCGCCCTTTTTTGTAAATTATGTACAGTATACGTACAAAATTAGCTCTGCATATTTCCATAGAAGTATGAATATCAACGTTTTTTCCTGCATTTCGAGCTTTATCGTCGATGTGCTTACGATAAATATATTTTCTTTCAAGTCTATAACTTTGCCCGTGAGTTAGGGTCCATCCATGAATTACATAACACCTTTTTTGACAATGTTTTACCCCTCTTCTCCCGTATGAACAGGTAGTAATGAAATCATTTGCACCTCCCCCCCCCCCTCCTGCTCTTGCCTGTGTTACGTAATTTTTCTAAATATTTTCAGACATGTCTTAACAAATACAATTTATTTACTTACTACCCAGGTCACCTCATTCACTAAATCAGAAAAAGTTATTGGAAAAAAAGAAAGAAAATTGAAACTATATGGAACATGCAACACAGAAAATATACATTCTTCAAAAATTTAATACTGTAAAAAGCTGTGTCATCTAGTAGAAAAGCATTCATAGAAATTTTTAATTTTTCCAATTTTTATTAGTAACTCGTACATATCTCTAATTATTTAGTACTTAGTTTTCAATTATAATTCAACAAATTCCGCATAAGTTTTTAAATATTTTAAAACTTAGGTTCTTCATCATTCAAAAAAATTTCGGAATATACTAGAATATTTCTGAAATTATGTTACGTCTTTTTTTATTCGAAATGTGTGATATTTACTATGAACTTGGCGCTCAGTCATGCAAGACTGTAATCGCAACAAAAATTTCGAAAAATTCGAAAATCGGAAATTGTAGAATTGAAATTTTAGATTTTCAAATCATAGACATAAAATTCTACACAATTGATTATATTTCTTATACATTCCATCTTAAAATCTTTTCTAAATGCTCATATTCAAATTTTACAATTTTTTTTATTTTCAAAGCTTTAATACTATTCTTTTAACACCAGGTGCTTCAAATATGTAATTTGTTAAGTTTTTAGAACTGTAAGTTTAAAATATTATATTTGGAACCTGTAGTTCAATTTTGAACATTCAATTTCAATATTCTTGAAATTTTTTGATTTCAGTTGGGAATGATCAAACTTGTGATGCTTCCATAAAGAATGATATTATTCATGCAAGTTCTATATTTAACCCTTCAGCATTGGCATTTTTTACTTTTAAAGTCCTAATTTTTTATTTTTTATTTTTAGGTCTATTTCATGTTGTGCGTATTTCAAAAATCAATTTCCGAAATATTCTTGTATTGGTGTACATAAAACGATTCCAGTTTCAAATACTCTTCTAAATCTTCATATTAAAATTGTACAACTGCGCATACTGAAAATTTGGATATGATAATTTAGCAATGCTTTAAATTCAAAAGATTTTCATTTTTATCGGCTAGAGATGTTTCAGCTTTCCAATATTATAACTCATAATACTCGAAAAGAACTCAAATTTTCAAGGTTTTTACTTTATTGTTGAATTTTTTACAGTTTCAATTAAAAAATGTTCCAATTGGAAAATTGTTGTATTAAGAAGGCCTCTGTACAAGTCAAATTGTGCTATTTTCAAAAACTCAAATATTTTTTCACAAAATGTGTGCAATTTCCAATTTTATGCGCTCAAAATTTGAATTTTTTTAGCAATAATCGCTTCCATATTGAAATTGTTTTTCCTAAGAACCTGAAATTTAAAATTGTATAATTTTTAGGATTCACAATTTTTGTTCGTCAGTTTTTAGCGTTTCAAATTTAAGATTGTTTAGTTTTTCCATTTTCCAATATCTGTGTTTTAAATTATGTATGAATGAAATGTATGAATGTATGAGTTTTTCCTTCATAAAACTCTTATAGTTTGTTTGTATCTATGATTAAGAAAAGGTTTCCAGCGAAATGTATAATAATTTCTGATTTTATAGAAATCTCCAAGAGATTTAAGTATGGTAAAGAGGTATTTTTATTGTTATTCTTCTGAGGAACAATTTTCCTCTTCCAACTTTTTTCATATCTCGCTTCGTTTTCGCGAAAAACTGGAACATCAAATTTTTCGAAATTGAAAATCAATTATTTCTAAAATAGCTCTGACAAATATTTTGTTTTTAATCAAAAAATAGTTGTAAGATATACCGGATAAAAAAATTTAAAAAAAACGTTCTTGGTGTTCGCACTTTTAGAACAATGCTTAGGTGAATAATAGTAATTCAAATGAAACAGTTATGTATATCACAGTGATGTTCATACCAATGTGATAAATTTATTATTTTTTATCTTCGTTATAGTTCCAAAAGTATTAACTCATTTAAAAGATTCAACATATTTCATAATTGAGAAATGAAGTAAATTATCTTAAACACAAAAATAATATGAACCTGGTTTTAAGATTATTTTTCTTTTGTAGTGCCATAGTTATTTACTTCACGATAATGATATGTAAACGAAAGTTGTAGACATAAACCTAAAAAATAGTCTTGACTTCACAAATTTTAAGATTCGATAAGCTTGTTTGAAGAAAAACAGCTTTTAGCGCTGGGAAAAGCATTTTTTTGAATTTATAATAACGATAATTAGAGAGCGGCTTCATTGATTGATATAAAACTTGCAAAAAACTTGTTGAACATGCATTGGAACCTAGATATATAGTTCAAAAAATTTCACAAATTTTTTCCGAGCTGTAAAGGGCGAAAACTGACAATTTTTTAGTGAAAATATCAAAAAATGACGATTTTTTGGGCTAATTTTCCTTGCATTTAAAAAATGTTCGAATTTCGATCGTTATTTAGTACATCAGAAATAGACAAAAAGCAAAAGTTTTCAATAGCCTATAGACGTCAAAAAAGAGCTTTTCACTACCTAATTAGCAAATATTTCGACTAATCGAATTAGTAATTTTCTACTAATCTTTAGTGTATTACTTTTCTCTGATTTAATTGTGAGAATTTCAGTAGTAAATAGTAAACTTTGACTTATTTACATTAATAGGAAGTTATGGAATTTCAGAATTTGAAAGAAGCACCAGAAAATACTTTTTATGATGATTCAGAAATTATGTAACATTTGTTCGTGTTCCAATGGTCAAAAAACCAATGCTGGTAAAACCTTTGAATTCGAAGCCAAACGGTTCTTCTTGGGAAATTCTAGAGTAAGTTTCTGCACCGATTAGGATTTCTTTCTGAATCGGAATTCGGAAACAGAATCCTTCTATCACGTCAGGTTTTTGAAATAATTAGGTTCAGAAATGTTTTATCATCAATTTTTGGCACATTCAACCTTATTTCTCTCAAAATATGACATGATAGAAGAACTTCACTTTCGGATCGGTTAAAGAGACCAAAAGTCTACGGAAAATAATACGTTCCATCAATGTTATACTTGGACGTCTTAAACAATGTAATTAGTGTATATTTTTTACATTTCGAGCTCATATGCAATTGGGTACCATTTTAGCTATTTGAAATGCAGAAAAAGAGGAAAATTACGTCTAGTAATAATAATCATATTTATACGTAATATTAATGAGGCTAGTAGTACGTACAATTTCATGATACTAGTCCTAGTTACTGGACTTCGCATTCTTAAGGAAAATGCCATAATAATAGACATTGCCTCTATGTTAATATTATTTTACTGTAAATTATACTAACTAGTTAAATTAATGGAAACCATGCAGGTAAGGAGTAGAATGAGGATTTTCATTTTTTGAATAAGACAGATACAGCGCTAGAAAATTGTAGACTAATTTTTGAGGAATTTGAAGAACAGCAACTAGGAAATTTTTGAAATATATTCACTTATATACTAACCAGTATCTGACTACATAGCCTTATCTGTTATTTCAAATAGAGTGGGAAGACGACAGCCTTTTTATTATAGATCGCAGGATTTTTCATATCTACAAGGTTTATTACGCGTAGGACCTGCAGATATATTTCAATTTATAATTCGTCATGAATGTAAAGTTCTAAACGCTTACAAAGAAAAGACGATCCGATAATAGTAGCTGACAGTACTACAAACTACTGAAAAAAGTTTCGTTCCTCTAGCTCATGCGGAACCCACCTCAATTCTACCCCTAACACAAACAAAAATCACTAAGAATACACCTATGTCAAAACTCAAAATGTTTTCACTAATAATAGCAAAATTCAATTCTAAAAGAATACATAAAAATTGCCATTCCTCTATTTTATGTGAAATCACTATATACAACCCCTAAAAATTTGAATGGTTAGTAGAGATATACTTAAATATCAAAAGTCGAAATATTTTCGCTGATAATGGTGCATTTGGTTCCAAAAATCCACGAAAAAAATTTGATCTCTCTAGTTTGTGTGGAACTCTTTCTTCTTTCTCCCTCCCTTTCCTTCGTAAAATTGAGACAGCAATTTCCCAACGTGTATGTGACGTTTGACACAAACGGTTCCTCAATCTATAAAAACAAAATGTTATGAATTTATGGAGGCAACACAGTAAGTCCCAGAAATATTTTCTATCTGAAAGTTATGAATGTAGTTGTATATCCGACGTCGGATAATTTTTGTCGGGAGGCGGATATATGTAGTTGTCAACTGTTTGTGACGTTTTTACAAAATTTCAGATGAAAAATATACCTGGGATTTACTGTGAAATGAATAGCAGCAGTACAGAACTAGATAACCAACAAAATTGGAATTTTTCAGGAGAGTGAAAAAACAGTTGATAATCGAAATCATCATTTATTACAAATACTTGGTTCAGACATAAAATAGTTTACATGTATACTTGGTGCAGAGGCGAAGGCCTCAGTATGATTGACTTTGTTGTAGGGGATGAGAGACTGAGCGGGCTAGTAAGAGATACAAAGGTTATGAGAGGTTCTAAATGTGGAACGGATCACTATCTCATAGTTTCAAAGATGAATCTAGGTCAAGGATGGAGGTGAGAAGAATAAATAATAATTCGAAACAGAAGCAAGTTAGAATAGGGAATTTGCAGAAACCAAAAGTACAAATGGTATATCGTGAAAAGCTGAATAAATATTCAGGACCTCATAGAGAAGACTGGGAGACGGAATTAGGCAATAGAAGTGTAGAGAGTGCATGGATAATACTACGAGATAGCATCTCCAAAAGTGCACCTGGAGGTACGGTGCTGCGGCTGCAGGAAAAAAACTGCAAATGCTTCATGGAATAATGAAATCCGCGTGGCTTTTAACGAGAAAGAGCAAGCTTACAATAGAAAGCTGAATAGCGAAAGGTCCTACCAATGAGGAGAGAACTAGGCTAGGAAACGATTATATGGACAAAAATAGAAAACTAAAAATACCAGTCCAAGGAAGCAAGTATGGAAATGAAGCGGAAGAAGACAGAAAAAAGAAAAATGATTTTGATGGAAATAAGAAATTATTCTGGAAATCGACTAAGAAGATTAGGAAGGGAAGTGCTAGTACTCAGTTAGTCGGAGTTAAGAGTGCTGATGGCGAAATGGTATGGGATGTGAACAAAGTGATTTTTTCAAGAAATTGTATGGAGGTCAAGTTATGAATTATAACAGCCGTCATACAGAAGACGATACGTTAAACAATCTCGTTGTAGGTCGCGAAAGAGGAATCGATATCCGCGACATTATATGCATAATTATCAAACTAAAGAACGGTAGGACCACTGGTGTGGATGGTATCACTGCTGAAATGCTCAAGAGTGGTAACCGATATTTGTTTGTCTGGCTGAGCGAATTTATGAATATGTGTGCTGTGAACAGAGAAGTTCCAAAGATTGCAGGAAGGCGATTATCAATTCACTCTACAAGGGAAAGGGTGATGAAGGTGACTGTACTAATTATAGAGCGATTAGGATAATAGGTACCGTGGGCATAGTACCATATTTACCAAAATACTTGCTGTTAATGTCATCAGAATAAATAAGGGAAGGATCTGGGAAGTCCAATATGGATTTATGCCAGGAACATCATGTGTGGTGTTCTGTGCATTCGTTTGTAATAATTTTAAATTTATCATCTAGGGAGTTTCAATAAGAAACCAGATATCACTAGGAATAGGTTGGCAACAGTGCGAGTAACCGTGAGTCGAGGTGAGTTGGACGAGAGACGTTGTGACGATGGCATCGCAAAAAGATTTTGGTAAGTATTAAGCTTTTGAGCAAGTTAAGAGTAGCCAAGAGGCGAAATACCAGTTGGGATATAAAGTTGGCTTCCGAATCGTATTTCAATGTAACCAATGATCTCTATTTAATCTAATGAACTGTGAATTCTTTAAATATACTTGTGAGTGTTCAGAAGTTATTTATAATAGTAAACCTTGGAAGATAACATGTCGATCTGGAAAAATCTTTCAATTAGATGGATGGAACTAAGCTTTGAGAAGTCCTGAAAGAATATGGAGTAAATGGTTGGCTTCCGAAAGCCATAAGAATAATATATTATAATGGTAGTCAGATGAGATTGATAGTAAATGAACAACTGAGCGTTTGGTTTTATATTGAGCAGGGTGTTGAGCAATGCTGCGTTATGTCCTTCTGGATGTTCAATACATGCAGATGATAAGATTGTTACGGCAGAATCAGTCCACGATTTGCAGAAAATGATGAGCAGACTGGATACCAGCATGAAGAGTATGGGTCTTAAGATTACCATGAACGAAAAAAAATATTATTGCGTTTGAAAGAATGAGTGAGAAAACGGTATGCAATATTGCCTCAAACGAAGAGAGAATGGAACAAGTTGATGATCTTGTGTGTTTTGGAAGTTTATTTACTGCTGGCGGAAAGATAGATGCAGAGATATCTAGGCGTATGAACGATGGTAGAAAGGCTTCGTCAGTGTATGAGCTATAACTAGAAATAAAAATGTAACGAATAAGGCTAAAATTGCAATATATAATTCTGTGCTTGCACCCACTGTGCTGCATTGTAGCGAAACCTGGACATTTCAAGAAAAAGATAGGAGGAAAGTGAACGCCGTTCACATGTAATTTCTGCAGAATGTATGTGGTTAAAAGCTAATTGACGAAGACAGTGATGAGTGCGTTCTTAAAGAATGATTGAAATGGAATGTGTGAATGAGACTCTAAAAAAAAGATATATAAAGAGTCGTAGAAATACAAGAGCTTGCATGAAAAAATATATGGATGTGAAGGGAGCACAAGACGTATTCAAGGATAGGGTCGAATGGAGGACAACTGTTTATAAGAAGGAGTGTTTCTCTCAAAAATTTTTTTTGATATTTATGGGCCTCGTGAAGAGCTTCGTTTAGTGAATGTGGTTGGGTAGATACAAATAAAGTTTAGGTAGCAAAGTTTTTCGTTTTTTAAAGATCTAAAAAAAGTTTCTTCACCACCTTTTGATATTTCACACATGATTTTTGTTCGTTATTAAAAAAGAAGTAATTTTCAAAATTTTCACAAAAATAAAGTAATAGAAGATTTAGATACCTATGTCTAATGATATTATCACTGAAAAATTGTAGAAAAACCGTATCTGACATGTATTTAAAGAGACCGAAAGCAAAAATAGTCATTTTTTGAATGCATATCGGTCATTTCAAATTAACTTTGGAATTCGACACCGGTAAACTTTGCATTTCAAAGTTGTTAATTATCATATATTGCTTTAAGATGATGCCTAATCATGGTTTTTGAAGTGCAATGAGAGTAGTGGTAACAAATAATGTGCAGCGTTGCCTTTTTGAACTCCGATCTTTATTTTAAGGTGGATATAAATGACATGAGGAATTTCAAAGTTATAAAATTAATTTATTTTCATAGCTTCTTCTCAAAAATTTTCATATAATATTCTTTAAAGATATCTTTACAAGGTCTGTGCAACGCATGAATTTAATATGATAGTGCTAAATAGAATACAATTCATAAATTGCGTCGCTCTGAATTCGGTTAAAGATTTAAAAATAATACAAATTATTTGCTAAAATTTTACCAAGGCATTTATATTTAACGTGTTTAACTACTCGATGCTAAAGAAATATACCTACGATCCAGTTTCCTAGGAAAAAATAATAAATTCTATGCAGGTGGACATAGTTGAAAGTGGACGTAGTTGAATTTTCACTATAGTTCGTGAATAATCTTTGCGTTATCGAAGGATTTGAACTAGTTCACGATGATTACTGAGTTGGATCGTTGTTAGGAATGTAGGAAAAAATTTACCATTCAAAAAATATTAATTGGCAAATAATAAACATGGGGGAAAGTAGTTGAAGTTTACAAGTTACAAAAAACGTTTTCGCACTTTTCCCAGAATTTTCTTATAATAATTCCTTCTAAATTGTTTCGACAACATCAGAAATCGTTTCTCCGTACTTTTTAAGGAGAATTTATGTTGATAGAATATATAATCAAGCCTTGTATTCTCGAAATATAAGTAAAAAACTGCGGTGGACGTAGTTTATGCGTAAATTTCGAACTTTTGATGCAACATTTTTTGGTCATGCCACGACTTGAAGTCGAAGTATAAAATTCGAAAAATTCTTGCATTTTTTTAAACATCATAGGAATCGTTCACATATTACGTAACGCATTTTTCTTTTGTTTAAATAAAGACAAGAATAAAATTGCCGTGAAATTAGAAAGAACACAACGATATAAACAATAGAAAAATGTGTTACGTGATATACGAACGATCCCTTACGCCGCGCATCTTCCCTTGTCCCCCGGCTCCCTCATCCACGAGCGCGAGCTGAGAGAATTCTAGAGACGCAGTGAGACGAGGCGCGGTATAACGAGAGTTAAGTGTATTTTTAAACTTCATTTGGAATTCCATCTATACCTGCTGCCTTCCCTTCTTGAAATGACCCTATTGCCCTCGTTATTTCTCTCCTTGTGATCTTCTCCTTTGTTCTTTACCCTTCCCACTTTTCCACCTTTCCTTATTTTCTTTTCCACTCTTGAAAATTCCATAAAATATTTTTCCCAATCTAACTTTCCAGTCTCCTGATTAACTTTTCTGCTCTTTTCCCTTTCCCTATTTACTACTTTCCATACTTTTTCCTTCGTCCTAACCTTTTTCGCCTCCTCCACAAATTTTTTATTGTTTTCCACTTTTTTATGTCACACGACTCATTGTACTCCTTCTTCCTTCTTCTGTATTCTTCCGCATTGCCGGTCGTTTCTCATTACTCTGCCTAATACTGTTTAGGCACGTTCGGTCGAGAGTCTCATTTGAGAACTATTTCTTTTTCAAGTTAGTCGTTTGCTCTGCACAAAAAAACATGTTTCTGCCTTCCCTTTTAAGCTAACAAATCGAATTTTATTTCTTAAAGATGAGTGGGAGAAAATTCAAGTCGCTAGAAAACAAACACGCGCGCTATGCACGCGATTATTATTTTTTTCTCTCACGCAATTTTTAGATAAGAATGTAGAATTATTATTAATACAAAATTTTTGTTCCTATAGTATCTATTTTTTAAGATGATAGAAAAGAGAAGGAAGGACATTATCTTTGATAATTGATGAAAACTGATATCTTAATTATGCATTTGTGTTCAAAAATGACGAAGAACAATAAGCAAATCTAAAATTGTTCAAAATTGTAAATATTCTTTGAAATACAGCGATTTTCTAACAGCAAGATAAATTTTAGACGGAAAACACTAACATAATACAACAGAAAATTGTTCAAAATTATAAAATTTCTTCTAAACCTAATGTTTTCTTTTAAATAACCGACTTCCGTGAAAAATATTATCATATCTTGAAATTATTTTAAAATTGTGAATCTTGTTCGACTATACCGATTTCCAGTAAAAAGCGGGAGCATAACCTAAAATTGTTCAAAAATGTTTCACCTCTTTCGAAATCTCATGATTTTGAAAAAATTAAGACTAAGAATTTCTAACGAAGAACACTGACATAACATAACGAAAAATTATTATAAATTTTAAATCTTCTTTGAAATATATATCGATATTTCCGGTGAAACCCGTTACCTTAACCTACAATTGTACACATACTGAAACCTGTTTTGAAATCTAATAATTTTTTTCTAAAAATACCGATCTTCGGTGTATATGAAATGCTTACATACCTGTAGCCTAAAATTATTGAAAATTTGTCAATATTTTGTGAAATATATATTTTTTGAAATTAAAAACACCAATTTGCGATGAAAAACACTAACATAATCCACAATTGTTAAGACATTAAAAATCTTGTGCAAATTATGATGATTTTGGTTTGAAAATACCAATCTTCGATGTAAAACGCCAACGTGATCTAATATTGTTCTAAAATTATGATTTTTCTTTGAAATCTAATGATTTCTTCAATAAAAATCTCAATTTCCGAGGAAAAGCATTAGCACAATCTGAAATTGTTTGAGCTTGTAAATTTCATCATTCCAATAAATTAAAGTGCTTGAAAAATAAAAAGTATTCTTCGGAATCTAATGATTTTTCATCAAAAATACCAATAATTTCCAATAAAAAATACTAACACAACAGAAAATTGTTCAGAATCTTAAATCTTCAAAGTGTAACGATTTTTTTTAGAATAACCGATGTCCTGTGAAAAACGCTAATATAACCTGCAACTGTTCAAACTATAATGATTTTTGTTTTGAAATACCAATTTTTGGTGTAAAACGCTAACATAATCTAAAACGGTTAAAAAGTTGTGGATCTTCTTTGAAATACATTTTTTTAAAATTAAAAATACCAATTTTCGACAAAAGCCCGAACTTAATCCAGAATGGTTAAAGGATCCTACATCTGGTTCAAATTATAATGATTTTCATCTGAAAATACAAATTTTATATGTAAATTGGGAAAGTTGATGATAATTTTTATCTAAAATGTCCTGTTCAATTTGAGAAACGTTGATATAACCTGAAATTGTTGAAATTATAATCATGTTTGTTTTAAAATCAAATTTTCTGTGTAAAACGCTAACGTAACCTAAAAATTGATCAAAAAATATGAACCTTTGAAATTGAGAACATTGATGATGATTTTTGTTCAAAAATGCGAATTTGTGGAGAGAAAAACTAACACAACCTAAAATTTTGAAAAAGTTCATGTCTTGTTCGAAATTATGTGATTCGTATGAGGCTTCCTATGATTTTTTTTACTAAAGTGACGTACTAAACAAGATTCAGAAAAAAGAATTCTTTTGAATAAAATGGCTTTCAATTGAAAATAATCCTCCTGATTATCATATATTTCATGCCCTTTTATTCAGAAAGAGAGAGATAATTTTACATTGATTTTTCCTGCCATTAATAAAGGATTACCTCAAATTAATCACTCGCTTAATCACCAACTACATTTCGGGGAAACTTTTTCATCAATCAGAATCTAATTATCTTTATTAAACACATTTTCTCTCTGTTCCATTATTACGATTGCAGACTCATTATTTGTCGAGCTGAGAAAAATTAATTAATTTTTTAATACATTTTCTGTATTAAAAAACAATAAAAATTACACTGGTCAGAAAAATGTCAACTAAAACGTATCTGTGGAATGAAACACATAGTTTTCCAAATGATCTTTTAAGCTAAATTCGAATCTGGTCTCTATTTGTTTTCACAAGCTCTTATAAGAAGATATTTGCATCTTAATCATTTTATGATAATTTTAAATCAATGTGTAAAATGATACGGATCATTTTTTGAAAATGTATAGAACACTAACGAGGTGTCTAAATTTTTGGAAAATGGCTGGAATGAAAGCTTGAAACCTAAAGTTTGACAACTACTAAAAGAAAATAGTAGAAATTAAATTTTGCTTAAATCGTTCGTAAAGCATAAAATATGGGTACGGTCCTTCCTGCAATAAAATACTTTTTGGATCGAAAAATATCCACAAATGTTCCTTTTACACTTTTCACTATCATTCACAAAATGCTTGATATTCAAAAAGTCAATGGTTTCCAAAATTTTTTCAAAAATAATGTGATGATAGATTGAAGAATGCAAGAAGAACGCAAGAAGAATGCAAGACGATCGCAAGAGGAACGCATGAGGAACGCAAGACGATCGCAAGGGGATCGCAAGAGGGATGCAAGAGAAGCGCAAGAGGAACGCCAGAGAGACCAAAGAAGAGCGCAAAAATAACGCAAGATGAGCAGAAGAAGAATGCAAGAAAAGCGCAACAGGAACGCAAGATGAACACAAGAGGAAAGCAAGAGGAACGCAGGAAGAGCGCAGGGAAAATGCAAGAGAAACGCAAAATGAATGCCAGAACAACGCAGGAAGACAGCAGTAAGAACGCATGAAGAACGCAAGAGAAGCACTAGATGAATGCTAGAAAAATGGAATAAGAACGCCATAAGAATGCAAGAGGATCGCAAGACGATTGGAAGAAGAACGCAGAAAGAAGAAGAGATAAACAGGAGAATAATGCAAAAAAAACGCAAGGAGAATGCAAGAAGAATGCAAGAGGAACGCAAGAAGAATGCAAGAGGAACGCAAGAAGAATGCAAGAGGAACGCAAGAAGAACGCAGGAAGACAGCAGAAAGAACGAAAGAGAAATGCAAGAGGAACGCAAAAGAAATCTTAGAAGAACACAAGACGAACGCAAGAGGAACGCGAGACGAAAACAGGAAGATCGCAACAGGAATGCATGAAGAACGCTGGAAGACAGCAGGAAGAACGAAAGAGGAGTGTGAGAGGAACGCAAGAGGAATACCAGAAGAATGCAAGAGGAACTCACGATAAATGAGAGAAGCTTGAAACTTGAATTCCCTCTAATTCACCAGAGTTCTCTTGCAGGCAGTAGAATTCCTTTGACATCTTCTAAGGTCAGTTGATATGGAGTGAGCAGAGAGTCAAATAGTCACTTCGTAAAATTAATGAAGGGTCATAAATTTATTGAAGTGATTTGGATTCACATGAAGTCACATGAAGTCATTTGAAATCTTCTAAAGTATCTGAAGTCATTTGAATTCTCATGAATTCGCATTAAGTCACCTGAAATCACTGGAGGAATGCAGAAGGAACGCAGGAAGATCGCAGGAAGAAAGCAGGAAGAACGCAAGAGGAACGCAAGTGGAATGCAAGAAGAATGAAAGACGAAAACTTGAAGAACGTAAGAGGAATGCAATAAGAACGCAGGAAGACAGCAGGAAGAACGCGATAGAAATGCAAGAGGAATGTTAGAAGATCGCGGGAAGTCAGCAGGAGGAACGCAAGAGTAACGCAAGAGGAATGCCAAAAGAACGCAAGAAGGAAGCGAGAGTATTGCAAGAGGAATGGAAGAAGAGCGCAAAAAGAATCCAATATGAACAGAAAAAAAGTAAGTAGAACGCAAGAGGAACACAAGACGAACACAGAAAGAACTTCTGAGGAACGCACGAAGAAAGCGGGAAGGCAGCAGAAAGAATGCAGGAAGAACGAAAGACGAACACAAGAGGAACGCGAAAAGAATGCCAGAAGAACGCAAGAGGAACTCAAGGTAAACGCAAGAAACATGATTCCCCTTTAAATCACAAGAATTCTCTCCAAGGCAATGGAATTCCTTTGACATCTCCCGAAGTCATTCGATATGGAGTGAGTAGTGAGACAAATAGCCACTTCGTGAAATTACTATAGGCTCTTGAATTTAGTGAATTGATTTGAATTCACATGAAGTCTCATGACGTCACTTAAGATCACTGGAAGAATGCAGAAGGAAAGCAGGAAAATCACAGGAAAAAAGCAGGAAGAACGCAAGAAGAATGTAAGAAGAATGCCTAAAGAACGCAACAGGAACGCAAGAGGGACGCAAGGGGAACGCAAGAAGAACGCAGGAAAAACGAAAGAGGAACGCAAGAAGAATAAAAGACGAAAACTGTAAGAACGTTAGAGGAACGCAAGAAGAACGCAGGGAGTCAGCAGAAAGAACGCAGGAAGAACGAAAGAAGAGCGTGAGAGGAACGCGAGAGGAATGCCAGAAGAATGCAAGAGTAACTCAAGGAGAGCGCACGAAACTTGAATTCTGTTTATAACATAAGAATTCTCTTCAAGGCAATCGGATTCCTTTGACATCTCCTGAAGTCATTTGATATGAAGTGAGCAGTGAGACAAATAGTCACTTCGTAAAATTAATGAGACTCTTGAATTAAGTGAATTGATTTGGATTCATATGAAGTCACATGACGTTACTTGAAATCCCTGGAAAAATGCAGAAAGAACGCGGGAAGAACGCAAGAAGAAGGTAAGAAGATCTAAACAATGCAACAGGAACGCCAGAGGAACGCAAGAGAAACGCAAGAAGAACGCTGGAAGAATGCATGATGAACGCAGCAAGAGCACAAGTGGAACGTAGGAAGAACGCCAGAAAAACGCAAGAAGAACGCAGGAACAAAGCAGGAAGAAGGCAAAAAAAATACGAGAAGAACGCTAGAAGAACGCAAGAGGTACGCAAGATGATCATAAGTGACGCTTCGTAAAAGTAATGATGTCTGCTAAATTTAGTGGAGTCACATGAATTCACATGAAGTCACTTGAAATTACTCGAATTCTCTTGAAATCCTCTGAGGTCAGTGAAATCTTCTGAAGTCATTGAAATACCCTGAAGTATCATGAAGCAAGAATTATGTGTGTAGCCGATCAGTCGAGTTGTCACCCCCTCGAAACATCATAATAGTCTAAAGCTGATAAGATCCAAATTAAAAATGAATTCTGCTATTGTTCGATAAAATCTGACGCGTAATTTCTTGATAGTAAGCGGAAGGGTATTAATAAAAAAAACAGAGCAAAAGAGCTTCTTGAAACTCTCGAGAGTCTAGGCGAGCGTCATTCGAACAATAGTGACTCCCTTCGGGAATTGTGATGCAATTTACATGGCGAACATCTAATTGGACAGTTGACATGAATCTGTCGTTTCGCGAACCTACAAAATTCACCGCGAGCCAACGAGCCACGCAGACTCTTCGATCTCGTTGGTGCCTTACAAATTCATGAATCACTTCCGTTCTGCATTCTGAAACTCATGTTAGAAGTAATACCACACGAGATGCTCCTGTTAAATGCATGCTGCAACATGAATAGGGACATGAAACGTATATGCGCTGCGACGATATATTTTAGATAAAGGCGATTATTTTTTATGGATATTACAAATCAAATAAAGTACTAAAAAGGCTCTCCTATTTTCCACCTATTAAATAAAATGCAAAAAGAGACCCTCCCTTTCATTACCCATAAAATAAAATACTAAAAAGACCCTCCTATTTTTACCGTTATAATTAAAATACTAAAAGGACCCTGCTATTTTTTACCCATGAAATAAAAAAAGTAAAAAGGCCCTCCGGTTTTTACCTATGAGATAAAATGCTAAAAAGATCCACCTATTTTTTACCTATCAACTCAAATACTGAAAATTCCTTTATTTTCACCTATCAAATAAAATACTTAAGAGACCATCGTATTTTTTATCTACAAAAAAATACTGAAAAATATCCTCCTATTTTTTACACATGAAACAGAATACTCAAAAGATCCTCCTGTTTTCCACCTATCAAATAAAATACTAAAAAGATCCTCCTATTTTCACCCAACAATTACAATACTAAAAAAACCCTGCTATTTTTTACCCATGAAACAAAAGAAGTAAAAAGGCCCTCTAATTTTCCCATTTTTACCAATGAAAGAATATAATAGAAAGACCCTTCTACATTTTGCCTGTAGAATAAAATACTAAAAAAGAACTTCTTTTTTTACCAATCAAATACAATAATAAAAAAACCCTCTTAGTGTTTACCTAGTAATAATATATTAAAAAGACTTTCCTATTATTTACCTAGCAAATAAAATACTAAAACAAGATTCTCCTTATTTTTACCTATAAAAAAGAATACTTAAAGGATCCACCTATTTTTTACCTATTAAAAATACTACAAGAGACTCTCTTATTATTTATCTATAAAAAATACTAAAAGAAACCCTTCTACTTTTCACATATCAAATGAAATACCATAAAAACCCTCCTACATTTTGGCTGTAAGATAAAAAACTAAAAACACCATCTCATATTTTTACCTATCAAATACAATAATAGAATAACCCTCATGTTTTGCATCTATCAAATAAAATACTAAACAGACACTCTTATTACCTATCAAATAAATAATTAGAAAGACACTCACCTATCAAATAAAATGATAGAAATACCCTAACCTATTAAATAAAATACTAGAAATGCACTAATATTCTTACCCATATAAAATATTAAAAAGACCCTCTTTCTACCTATCAAATGGAATACTCAAAATGGCACAACTATTTTTTACTCATAAAAGGAACACTTAAAAGACCCTCTTTTTTTCTTATTAAATAAAATACCAAAAAGACCCTCTTTTTTCTTATCAAATGAAATACCAAAAAGACCCTCCTGTCCTTTACTTATAAAATGAAATATTAGAAGAGATCCTCCTATTTTTACCTACAAAATGAAATATTGAAAATGCCTTCTTCTTACCTATCAAATAAAATACTAGAAAAGACTCTCCTGTTTTATAACAATATAATAAAATTCTAAAAACGACTCAACCATTTTTCACTTATAAAATAAACACAAAAAGACCCTCTTTTTCGCTTATCAAATAAAACACCAAAAAGACCTTCCTGCTCTCTATTTATAGAATAAAACACTAAAAAATCATGCCTGCGTTACACAAGATACAAAAGACTTAAATTTTTTCACCTTTCAAATAAAATATTTTAAAAAAACCCTCTTATTCTTTACTTGCTAAACAAAATGATGAAAAGACCCTCCTTTTTACCTATTAAATGAAATACTAAAAAAGACTCTCCTATTTTATAACCAATAATAAAATACTCTAAATGACTCAAGTATTTTTTACTTAAAAAATAAACACTAGGAAGAACCTCTTTTTTGCTTATCAAAAAAATACCAAAGAGATCTCCCTGTTCTTCACCTATCAAATAAAATACTAAAAGAGATCCTTCTATGGAACAAAATACTAAAAAGATACTCGTATCTTCTTACACATCAAATAATAGTATATTGTGTACCGAGGAGTTGAAAAGACGTTTCCCTTTTTGGTGCAAAGTACGATTATGAGCCCATATTATTCCCAAGAGGCTGATAAGACGCGTAAATCATGCCTGCGTTACATAAGATACGAAAAAGATTCCTATTTTTTCACATATTAAATAGAATACTTAAAAACCCTCTTGCTATTTTCTTGCCAAAAAAAAATAATGAGGAGACCCTCTTTTTCACCTATGAAATAAAATAATAACAAAGGCCCACCCATTTTTTATCTTACAAATAGAATACTAAGAAGACCATCCTATTTTTACGTATTATATAAAATACTAGAGAAGACACTCCTATTTCTCTTAAATTTCCACAAGTCCAAATAAATTTTCCCAAAAAAAATTAAAAATAATCTTCACGTGGGAGAAGTTTGTTCGGAATTAAAGACTACAAAATTAATTCAGATGAGCGTAGAACTTTTCTACATAACTTCTTTTACTGGAACTATCAAATATATATCTTTAGTGCAATTTTTTTTTTTTTTTAACAACTCATATGGAAAAATGGAGAGGGTCTCTGTAAATGGCCCTTATGGATTGCCCTTGGGCCATGACGGGCCAGTGAGGGCAGTCCAGGTGTGGCCCCTTATGGAAAGGACATGCTAATCCATAAGGATTCGACATGAGCGGCAGCCCATGATACAAGGCACACTTTTTCACTTGCTCTCGTGGTTGCCTTTAAGGTTGCCCTCGTGAGTGCCTCGCAATAGCCTTTTCAGTAAATTTAAGAAATTTTCCAACACGCTGGAATCTCCATTTAACGGCTCTTCATAAGTCTTGCTAGAATTTCCGCCGGCTACATTCAATGATGAGGGAGTCCAAGGAGCTGAGACAGAGGCGCAGTGAGCTTAGCGGAATGGAGCAGTTTCATAGCCACAAAGCGGGCAGTTCAGACACTGGCGTGCATATTTCGCATTTATTTTCGAATACACGCGAAAAATTCTCTTTGCATTAATTAATCTTCATTAGCAGAATAGGTCTATCCTTTATGATAATAAAAATCTAAATTTGGACGAAATACAGTCAATTAATATTATTTATTGCTACTGGAAACAGTTCATACCGCCCTGACTGTTTACATCATATAAATTTTTGGAAGGAAGTCACGGCTATTGCAGGCCATGCCCGAAACCGGCGGTATATAGAGGTTCCAGTGTACCTTCAATGATTGTCTCCTCATCATTTTTTAGCAATTCAGTTTTTCCTTGTGACAAACTTACCACATTGTTCATAACTTTTATCAGATTTCACACGAAAAACGATTTATTATAACAACGAAATCGTTTGATTTCTTCAAACTGAGGCGTGAGGGAAACAAGCAGGGCTCCCGATGGGGGCCCTCGTGGGTTTTCCCCTATGGACTATCTACGTGGGCCCTGAAGTGGGCGAACATTCTAAATAGGGCTGAACGGGGCTTTATTCACACGGGAAGTCTTACAATTTAATTTAATTTTTCAAACTTTCTGAAATAATTTTTCTTAACTGAGGCATTTTGTTTACCAAAATTTCTAAATTAATAAAAGGACCTTGTTAATGTATCTTCATTTTGCAGACTTTCATTTGTTATATTTCTTTATGTCATATTTCCTTCAACTCTTGTTCTACTTCTCCTTCTTCAGTCAACAGTAATGAGGCATTCGGAGGATCCACCGAACAACTTTAACGAGAGTTTTAAGTTCCTCGTAGGTAGCAGATCACTTTTTTGTCGAGTTGATAATTAAGTGAAATGGCAAATTAAGTACTGTCAATGTTTATCAATAGACTCAATAAAATTGAATTTCCCGATTTGGGTCCTTAAAACCATAAATAGTATTATAAGGTCTGCCATCTTATTCATTTAATTTCCAGTGAGATTAAGCACAGTTTTAAATTTTCTAACACTTTTTAGAATTTTTTTTGCACTGTCCTTCAGTTCCGAAGAATTCTGGGTTCTACCCCAACATAATTTCGAAAGAATCAGAAACCTAAAAGTTACAAGATTTTGAAAATTCCATAATTTAAACAAAATTTGTGGTTGAAGTTCAAGAAGTTCTGATCAGAGTTCTGTTGCCCGTGGAAGAGTTCTGTAAGAATTCTCATAACACTTTTCGATCACCCTAAAGTCCAAAAAACTAGATCATTATGAATATACCCAACATTTTTGAGATTTTGAAATTTTAAGAATTCAAGGAGTTCTGATTAGAGTCATGCCCCTCCCCCCCCTCCGTTCGAAAGAGTAATGTAACACAAATTTAGAAATTGAACAATTCAAAATTTTGAGACCTCCAGGAGTTCTGTTCATTGCTCTGCCTCTCCCGCCCTGCTCCACAGAAGAGTTCCATAAAAAAACTCGTATAACACTTTTCGGTTACCCCAGAATCCAAGAAACTACAACACTTTGAAGATATACAAAATTTTTCAAATTTTTAAATTCTAAAAGTTCGAGGAGTTTTGATTTGAGTTTCGTTCCCGGAAGTCTTGTAATTTTCAAATGTTCAAATTCAAAATTTTTGTATATCATTGAAGCACTTTAGTTTTTGAGATTTTGTCTTGATCGAAAAGAGTTTCAATGCTTTAGCACTAAAACTCTTCCGGGGAAGGGGGGGGGAAACTCCAATCAGAACACTTGGAACTCTTGAAATTTGAAAATTTGAACATTTTTGCTTGTCTTCAAAGTGCAGTAGTTGTTTTGATTTTGGATTGACCGAAAAATGTTGCAAGGCTTTTTGATATAACTCTTTCGGGGGGAGCAGAACTCCTGGGACTCTTGAAATTTTCATATTCAAAATTTTTTGGTATCTTTAAAGTGCTGTAAGTTTTTGGACATTGGGCTGACTTAAAAGTGTTATGAGAGATTTTTATGTAACTCTTCCAGCAGGGGGGGGGGAAGAACCCTCAACAGAACTTCTGGAACTCTAAAAAATTTGAAATAAAAATTGTTGGTGTATCCTCAAAGTGCTGTAGTTTTTTTTGCATTTTGGGGTGGTCGAAGAGTGTTGTAAGTTTTTTGGGATAGAACTTTTCCGAGTGGAGCAGAACTTTAATCAAAACCCCTGGAACTTTTGAAATTTTCAAACCAAAAATTTTTGTTCAAGTTCAAAGTGTTGTGGTTCTTGGATCTTGAGTTGGCCGGAAAGCGGTATAAGAGTTTTTCATATACCTCTTTCAAGAAGGGACAGAACTATAACAAGAACTCGTACCCTTAGAATTTTAAAATTTGTAAATTTTGGATCTTATCAGTTTATTGTATTTTTTTTGGATGTTGAGTCGGCCGAAGAGTAGTATAAGAGTTCTTTATATAACTCTCCCGGGCCGGAACAGAACTCTATTCAGAATTCCTGGAACACTTATAATTTTAAAATTGGTAAATTTTGTGCGACCCCATTCCTCCTTGATAATTGGTCCACTGCAAATTTAAAATCGCTTGAAAAAGAAATAAATCGCTTTTATGAATAAAGTAGCATTTAGAAAAGTCGTTGCTAACGAATTAATAACTTTGAAACATTTTTTTTGACGTGCTTTTATAGGTCAGAAAATTAAAGCTGTAAACTTCTAGTTGGCACTTTGGTATAGAAAATAGTTTGAAATGCGCAAAGTTCAGTTTTTTATTCCTTGATTTATTGCTTTTACTTTATTATTTTCAGAATGGAGTCTTAAGCGGAAAGTATTTTATCAATTAATCAAAATTGGAGGCATGTTCCTGTAGAGTTATTAGTTTATTATTACTAACAAAGTATCAACGTGTTCGGAAACAGATATGGTTTCCTTATCAAGATGTATTATAATATATAGATTAGAGAAGATTTAATATCTGAAAAAATAAACGTTCTACTATTATCTAAATAACAAAAAATTGTCTGCTATTAACATGATTTATATGCCATGTTTCTTTTTGATGGGAATATAAGAAGCAAATTGATTCACTTGTGTGGAGAGATTATTGCTGTGATTAAATGTTACTCGTAATTGTAGTGATAAAATTTATTTTGTGATAATAAGGCGCGCATTTGGCGAATTTAAAAAGAATATTGAAAGTTACATAAAAATATTTTAAAAAGTATTTTATCAATGTTGCCTAATATGAAACAGAATTCTCCTGTAGCGATTTCATTTATTAATGTGAAACGAAGGGAATGGTTACTTCATTTTAATTCGATGGAACTTTATACTAGCATCTGAGCAACTTCCAACAGTTCAACCACGTCCGAAACTTTGGTTCGCTGCTTGAGAGGTTTCAAATTAATTGAACACAAATTAGAGAATTTGGCGAACCTTTTCTGCTTTCAAAGACAAAAATCAAAGCAGAGTAGATTCAAATGAAGGATGCAGACGCAAAACCTCAAAAACGCAAAAATTTTGAAAACACGTTTTATTGGCTTATATTTATGCTGTGTGCTACAACCAAATAATCAATCAATGAATGAAAACGGATCAAAAACAGTTAAAATAAACAATGAGAAATTAAGTTCATCGGTAAAATGCAGCTGAAATGATCGAAATGACCAAAATGAATAACAGCCAGCCTTCTCGCTTGTATACAGTACCTCGTTTTTTTTCTTACATATCACTCTGATTATCTCAAAGCCTCGTCTAATCGCCTCAACCTATCGCCTCAACCCAGGCCTGTCCAGGGACGAGAAATTTGCTCAAAAGCCACATGTTACAGTTCCACCACCATTTCTCCCTGCTCACTCAAGAGGGCTTGGGTGTTGTTTACTCTCATGAAGTAGAATGGGAAGTGGAGAGCGGAGGTAGAAAACTCACATCTGTGATTTAAGCAGCTTTGAAAAAATTTCCTGGAATTTCTGCTCTCTGGACAGGCCTGCCCTAACCTATTGCTTCATCTTTGCGGCATAATGCATTAGCTTAATGCTTTTCACCAGTGCTACTTATTCCTAGCTCTTCCTCCCACCTTCTATCCTTCTTGTTCCTTTCCAATTCCCTCAGCCAATCCACCACCTCTCCCTTTCCTTTTTCATGCAGAATTTTTCCCATTATCATGCTTCCTATATATATTTTTTCACAATCATTTAGCCAATGCTTTATCGTTGCTCTGCCTCTCTCACACAGCATGCAAATTTTTCCTTCATCCTTTTCCCAGTACTTAATCCATTCTTCCGTATTTCCACATCTCACACGCGCAGTTAATTTTTTAAGTCCTCTGTCCCCTTTTTTCTCCAAATATTTTGCTTCTCCCTCTACCCTTATCCAATTTTATCCTCAACTATATCCCGCCTCCGTTATTTCACTTTCTATTCCTTGCCTTAAAACTTCTTTATCTCTTTCTATCAGTTTTTTTATACCCTTTTCGTGTGCCCTTCTCGATAATTTTCTTAACCATCTATTCCTATTCAAGTACCTTTCTCTTTCTTCCATTTCTTTTCCTCCCCCTATTCTCAATTCTTTCTTCTCTAAGCAAGCTTTAACTATCTTCCTACTTCCACCTTCTAATACATTTTCCTTATATTTAAATGCCCTATTTCCTGTTCATATTATCATTTTCTACTACTCTTAACACTATATTTCAAGGGGTGCATCTGTTCAATCCGAAAGTCCGTTTAATATATTTTTCGTGCACTCTTTTCATCTTCTTATATTCTTTCCATCACCATACTTCTACTCCACACATCATAACACTTGACAATAATTACCCATAAATTATCATTCTTCTTTTAGAGTCATCTTTAAATAATTTCTCTCCGATACTCCATACCTTCCTTACTGCCACCGCAGCTCTTTCGACTTTTGTTTTCACATATTCTCTTGTGTTTCCATTCTTTTTGAACGAAACTCCTAAATATATAAATTCCTTTACTCCTTCAACCTTCACTGCTATTCACTGTTATTCCTTACAATCTTTCATTCTACTTTCTTTGCTGAGGAACATTATCTTCGCCTTTTCTCCATTCAATATAAGTTCTTTGTCTTTGAGGTATTTCTCGAATTTCCTCATCATATTTCTCAGCTCCTCTTCCTTCCATGCTAACAATACTATACTATATCATCCGAATATTCCAGGGAGCAGAATCTATTTCTTCGTACGACCAATCTCCCTTCCATGCCCCTCTTAAATTCCTCTTCCATGCTGAAAATGAATAGAGCAAAGAGAAGTGGGCCTAGCGGGCACGATTGTCTCAGTCTTTATTCTGTCTTAAACTCCCTTGTCATTCCTTTTCTTACTCTTACTCTATCCTTAGCTTCCTTATACATTCCTCTTACTCTTTCTATTGAGACTCTTCTTCTTTTCCTTTTCGTCATTACCTCACAAAGCTTATTCCTATCTACCGATGAGAATTTTGTCATTAAATCCACAAAGAATGCACATACTTTTCCTTCTTTTTGCATCAGTTCCTCCTTTACTACATGCTGGAGAATGTATACATTCCCAACAGTGCTTCTACTTTCCCGGAATCCGGTTTGGCTTTCTGGCAATATATTCTTACGTTCAACCACCTTCTTAAATATTTCCGTTAACACCATTGCGTACATTTTATAAGCCGTATTCAAAAGTGTTATCCCCCTGCAATCTTCTACTTTCCATTTTCTCCGTTTTTATATACTGGTATTATCAGACCATCTTTTCACTCTTCCGGCGACCCTTCCCCTTTCCAAATTTTTCACATTACTTCCCTTAATTTCTTTCTGGCTTCCCCGCGGCTATAATCCACGCTTTATTGCTCAGACCATCGCTTGCTCCTGCTTCCCCATTATTCAATTTGTTGATTTGTGCTTCTATTTCTTCGTCCTCTAGCTCTATCTCTTCCTCATGCCTCTCTAGTATCCCCCTCTGCCAATTTTTCGTTTTTCTTCCATCTGATCCTTGAAACATTTCTTTAAAATACTCCACTCTTCTATTCCATATTTTGATACTATTAATTTCCCCTTATATTTCTCTTTGTTTCTTTTCTTCTTTTCCCTTGCATAATGCACAGCATTCTTTCCTAATCTCCATGTATTCAAACCTATCCCTTTTGCCTTTCTTCTAGTCTTTATATGCTTTACTATCGTCCTTTTCCTTTTTCTTGCACTCACCATCCAACCAAATCCTTGTACAATTTCCATTCCTTCTCCTCCTAACCCTTATCTTCTATACTCTCCTCGCTTCCTTCTCTTTTCCTTTCAGTTCATTCCAAACCCCATTTAACTTTGCTTTCTGAAATACGAATTTTTCTGTTTTTTCTACATTTTGTTCCTTTGCTTCCTCTGTCCACACTTCTCTCTCTAGCATTTCTACCTCTTCTCTCCTTCTCTCCTTTCCAATTCTAATTTCTAGCTGTATCCTTATTGGTTGATGATCTGACTTTACTCTCGTCTCTTTACTCATTTTCTTTGTCTTTTCTTACCCTTCATTGTTTGTAATTACATAATGAATTATCATCTCCAATAGATCTTTTCCCTCTTTTTCAAGCAGCTGATCTTTTCAAGTTCTTACATCATATTCACCGTCCATGCATGAAAACCCTTTTTTTCCTATTCCTGTATTACAGTCTCCCCCATTATCATTATGGCTTCCCTTTCTTCTTTCATGTAATTCTCTATTTTCTTTTCCTTTCTTGTTTGTTTCATTCCTCTCCCTTTACAAAAAGTCACAATCCTGTACCAGTTACCTTTTACCTTAACTTTTCTATCCTGTTACGCTCACTCCCTCTCGCTATTACCTTTTCTTCTAGCGTCTCTCTCACTTCTGTAGTTATTCCCCACTAGCTCTACCCTTTCCTTTTTCCTTTTTGGCGCCTTGTAAATCCTATCTGAAGCCCTTCGGCAATATACTTATTATCGTTGTACAATGACGTTGTCTTGAGTGGACGGATCGACTCAGGGATGACTTGCTGGATTGCTAGGATGCCAGCATTATAACTGCTCGCAGGGGTTACATGGCGCGTCCGCACACTCTGTGGTGTCAGAAATACCTAGAGCTTTCGCACGTTTCGCGACAGAGGTTGCGAAACCGCGTGGAAAAAACCTTTTGCAAACAGGATATATACGCGAAATGCTTCCCCAATCGCTGCAAGAACAAGCCGCAGACGAAGAAGTGGAAGCGACATTAAGACCAACCGCGGAAATCAGGCATCCCTCTAGAGATGATGGCGATTTCAGGACTAGGAGAAACATCAACATCCAAGTTCTTCATAAGTCCCAAGATCTGGCTGAAATGGATGACGCTCTTCGTGAGGATCTCTCGGAGAAGTCCGGCCTCTAGACCATCAATTGTTTAGTTTATGATGCGGCTAGAGCTTTAGCCGATTCAAATCGAAGGGTAAAGCCGACGATAGGTCAAAAGACTAAAACGCACTTGCGTCAGCTGAACAAGAAAATTGGCTGAGCTAGGCAGAACGCGTCCCGTATTCAGTGTGTAATTGACTACATAGAACTTGGTAAGCCTTTTACGGTAAAGGTCCAAAAGTTAGCTCACGAACTGAGGATCCACCATCACATACTGAACATGTCAAAGCTGTTGACGATCAAACAGCACATTCTTGACAAAATATGGGTGTTATCTGATACCAGAAGTAGAACACAGAAGAGGGAGAAATGGGTCAGGGAGAATTAACAGTTTCTCGCTGACCCATCGCGCCTCTTCCGCGATCCTTCTGTTTCTGTCAATAATCCGCCTACGTCCGAGGAGATAGAGATTTTTTGGAGAGAAATTGACGAGATTCAACACTCAATGTATGAAGACACTGAGAACATCATGCGTTTTAAGGAGCTGAGCAACAACCTCATAACATCCGACGAACGATGTCCACCAATCACTGCCAAAGAGGTAAAGCAAGCACTGAGGCGCACGAAGAACTTCTCCGCTGCCAGACCGGATGGTATCAAGAACTTCTGGTGGAAGAAGTTTGCTTCTACACACCAACATCTGGCCCGGATTTTCACCCCATATTTAGAGTCGCAGACGTACATTCCGTAGTGGCTGGTGTTAGCACGCATTAAACTCCTACCAAAGAAAGACGACTTGTCCAACCCAAGGAACTACAGGCAAATAAAACTTGTCTGAACACGCTGTATGCGTGGATTGATTAACAGAAAGCTTTCGATTCGACCTCCCGTAGACTTATCATCTGTCTGTTGAAAAGCTTGAAGGTTCATTCATACATAGTGGGATTCATAGAGAGATTGATGCCCCTTTGGAAACCAGATTTACTATCTCAACTGAAAAACATCGCGTAACAACTAACAGCGTCACCTTCCAGAGGGGTGTCTTTCAGGGTGACACCATGAGCCCTCTTCTCTTTTGCATTACACTTTTGTCACTATATCTCGCACTACGCGATTCTCGTGGGTACTTCTGCGGCGAATTTAATAATTGTAAGCATAAGGTCACTCATATATTTTATATAAATGACTTGGAGATTTCTGCTTCTGGGACACAGCATCTCAAGGATGCTCTAAAGATCGTCAAGGGGTACACACAAGAAATTTGTGTGAACTTTGGATTGGACAATTGTGCCAAGATTTATTTGAAACGAGGACGACTTACTAGCGTTAGCGATGACCCTGAACTCCTGGACAGAAGCACTATTAGATACCTTCGCGTTGCAGAGACCTACCTATACCTAGGCGTACTAGAGAGCCGCATTCAGGATATAGCATCAATGAAGGAGGCTCTCCGAAGCAGATACAAGCGTCTCCTTCGACAGATTTGGTCTTCCAATCTGTCGGCGTTAAATAAGATATTTGCAACTAACATGCTTGCCGTCCCGGTTCTACTCCATTTATTTGGGGTGGTTCCGTGGAGGAAACACGAGCTCACGGCCCTCGATGTCGCCACACGTAAGATCATGCATATGCGGAAGAGCTTGCATATCAACTCGTCCGTTCCGCGCTTATACATCCCACGC
>JAUMHM010086487.1:0-10920 GCA_032362435.1 Melikaiella ostensackeni
GACTAGACCTTCCAGCTCCTAATATTTTCTCGATACGCTCCTGAGCGTTGCGAGTGTGGGGGAACTTATCCGCTCACCCTTCATCGCGCTCCTAGTCCCTGCTTAATTGATCTACTGCATTGTTCTGTTGGGTTCGCTTGTGCATGATATTCAGGGAGTTTTAAGAGTCTAATACCAAATACTTCAGTTAAGTTAATAATTTATTTGTTTACGTATTCTTTTCCGTTATCTGTGAATAGAATTCTAGGTGTTCCCCATTTTAAAATAATGCGTTTGTGAAATTATTTTTCAATTGTTGATGCTAATTTATTTTTTACTGCTATGATTTCTACCCACTCAGTAAACATATCCACAAATACTAGAATGTATTGGTTTCTCTACTTTGACATTGGCAAGGGACCCATGATATCTGATGCTACAACTGTCCATGGTTCCTCAATTTTTCTTTTTCCCATCCAACCTATCTGCCTATTTACTTTTGATTTTATTCTGCGACAAATGTCGCATTCCTTTACATATTTCAGTGTCCCATAGTACATTCCGAGCCAAAAATAATTTTCAGTACTTTTTGCATGTGTTATTTCCATGCCCAAATGTCAAGCTTTTTGTTGTCGTGATTCTCAATTAAAACTTGTTCTTGTAATTCGTATGGTATTGTCAATTTCCATGTGTTGGTGCCTAAAGCTAAACTTGATTTTAAAGAGTCGGGTCTATAGAAATTCTCAAATTCTCAAATTTTGATTGTCTTCTGGTTTGTGTTTTACATGTAAAATTTTTATTTTATACTAATTATCCTCAATATCTTTGAAATCTTTTCCCTCCTTTTTTATTACACTAATTAAAATGCTTGAAACTTTCATTTCATTTTCATTTGATCTTGACAAAGCGTCTGGGACATGGTTCAAACTACCTTTTGTATAAACGATTCCATAAACGTATTTCAACATTTCTAAGGCCCATCTTGAAAATCTACTTGTTGCATTTTTTAAATTACAAAGCAATTTTGAGGCAGTATGATCAGTAATAACCTTGAAGGAATATCCCTCTAAATATGGTCTAAACTTTCTAATTACCCAGACTACGGCTAAACACTCTTTTTTCGAAGCTGAGTATTTTCGTTCTGCCCTACTTGAATCTCAACTTGCAAAAGCTATAACATTATTTTCACCGTTTATTGTTTGTGTTAATACGGCTTCTAATCCTGTATCACTAGTATCTGTTTCGAATTGAAATGAACTATTAAAATCAAGACTTTTGTCTACCTGTAATCCTTTCTCATTCACTTTGAATCCTAAGCATTTCATTTCGGAATATCTAGGTTCACATTGGTCTAAACCTATTGTTAAAGCTGCATCTTCGATATCATCTCTTATGATTTCTCAATATTTAAGATTTTCTTCAAAATTTTTCGAGACTATAACTATATCATCGAGATAGCAAAATACATTTGGTTTCAAATTTGGTGTTATTATTTTGTCCATCAGACGCTGGAATGTAGCAGGAGCATTTGTTAAACCAAATTTACGTTTCTAAAATCTAAGCAAAATCTATGTTCACAGTTAGGCTTTTTCATCTTAACTATCGGATTAGACCAATCACTATTTCTATCATTTTTTCTTCTAACAGTCCATCTGCCCCTTCATACATAAACTCGCGAATTTTGGAGGGAAATTGATAATAGCGTTGCTTAACTGGTTCATGACCCTGTACATTTATTATGTACTTAGATAGGTTGGTCGGGTTCAGTTCTCTTCCTGAATGTTCTATCTTTCTTTTCATCAAGTTTTCTAACTGCATCTGTTGCGTTTCGTTAAATTCAACAATATTTTCACTAATTTCCTTGCAAAATTCTAAATCTTTTTTTCTACCTTCACGCGTTTCATACAATTAATTATCACCGTATTATATCTAAAATTAATCCAATGGCTTTTCCTAATTGCGAATAATTTTTCTATCATTGAATCATTTTTTTCTCCAATGTCATCACTCATTTTCGTTACTTTAGAATCATTTTTCACTTTATACAATTCTAATTCATCTTTACTTTTTTTTCAAACTTTCTATCTTTATCTTTCGCTTGTGAATTCGTATTCATTTGGTTCGCTTTCTCTATTTTATTCGTGTCCCTATTCACTTTCCTATCCACTTTGTTTCTGTTTTGACTAGATAGCTTACATATCTAACCTCTCGACGCCAACGCTGGCTCGTGCCAGTTTTGCGTCGCTCGCATTATAGGATTTAGAGTATGGGAAGCCTATTCACCCTGTACTCCCTTTGCTAACTGACATGCTGGCAGGAGGGGTTGTGGTGGGGGGTATGGTGACACGGGAGCTGAAACTTCGCTTGGTAGCAAATCTGACTCTGTCCCTTGCGTTCGGTACCTATTATACCTATCGACCTTAGATCTGGTGTGAATCTAAACAATGAATTTTTGCCAACATGTCCTGTTTTAATTGGGATGAGTACCTGTCCTATTATTTTTAACTTTTGGCCATTCGTGAGTTGCACTAGTGTCAACTAACGCTCTGAACTTATTACTTTTAAAATCCATTATTAAGTGAAATCTCGTTTTACCCGAATATTTGTGTCTGTGACTAGATAATCTGGCGGTGTTTGGTTTCGTTAGCTATTTTCCGCCTTTGATAACCACCGCTTGCGTTTCCCTGATCTATAGTATACAAATAATCGCGCAGGATGTGGCCTTCGCCCCCCATAATTGTAGCATTTAATGGGTTGACGCAATCTATAATTTGAATTTCGGTTTTATGAATTCCAATCCATGAAATTCCGTGCACTTGGATTCATTTCACCTTTTTTATTATCCCTACTCTTTTTTCGATTTGAACTTGTGTTGTTTTTATTCTGTTCTTGGTTAATAAATTTATTATCTTTATTGTCTTCTGATTTGTTATTATCCTCTTCCACGTTATATAAAAGCGCTGGTATTTGCAGGCAGTTTTGTGTTTGTTATGTCTGTGTGTTTCTTAAAAGCTAACTAATCACACTTAATAGTTGGCCAGCTGGGTTCTGATCTTTATAATTATTATTATTTGAAAATCTTGGATTTCTTAAGAATTTCAAGTTATTTTGGAAGCCCGAATTATTATTTTGACATCCAGGATTTCCATTTTTAAATCATGGTTGAAACTGTTGTCTATTCTGTTGATTTTGATATCTTGGTTCTAAATTGTCTTTGTTGATTTTAATCCTGATTTTGATTTTGTTCCCCAGTCTGATACTCATTTTTACTTTTGTCGCACTTATAATCATTTCCATTATCTTTTTTGCTTTTATCATTTTTATTGTTCTCTTTATCTAATATACTTAAATGTTGACCTCTAATTTTGATTTTGCTTATTCTGATTCCCATTCTAGTCTTAAAATTCCTGACTCTGTTTGACTCGAAAAAGCATTTCTGGAAATAGACTTTATATTCAATCCCTAATTTCCGTAATTTCTCTTGCCATTCGAGGCTTGGACATGGCGACAATTTTTCAAATAACTGCTTAATCTCTGCTATGAATGCGTGAATGTCCTAACCTTTCTTCTAATTACAAAATTTGAAATTATTTCTTATAATTCCCGAATATCTTTCGTTCAAATATGCTTTTCGGAAATCATCAATAAGCTTATCTGATTTTTTTCAATTATCTCTATTAACTTGAAACCAACTTAATGTGAGTTATGTTCTGTTCTATCCTCCCTTTCTATCCCATTTACTCTTTCCTTATCCACTCTATTTCGTGTTTCAGTTTCTTAGTAAGGAGCATTTGATTTTCTTACAATTGACTGCCTTAGGACTGGTCTCGGAAACTGTATCTGTCCCCTTGACAGCTATGCCTACTGTTTGTTATTTTCAACCTTGCGCTCACTGACGCGTGTCTCTGCTCACTTTACTCTAAATCTGTATCTTTGAGATGCACTGTATTTTGTGAATTCAAGACTTATTACTATGATTTGTAAAATTTTGTGTAGTTCTATTTAAAAATTGATCTATCTTTTTATTTAATTGTTTAACCTCATCTGAAAGTTCTTTTATTTTCATTTTATCACTTTTATTTTCTTCATAATTAACCTATCGCTTGATTTGGCTGAACCGTCTCCCACTCTTATTCTCTCCTGACTGTTACAAATTCTAAATTACTATCCCTTATTTCTTTTGTACTTTTATTTTGAACAGATTGAGTTACCCTGTTCTCATTTTCAAAACTCGTTAATTCGCCTGTGCGTTTTCCTTTTCAAATCCAATCTCTTGGACTTCTCTATTCTCCCTATTCTCTCTTTCTTCTTCTACTGGACTCTCCACTTTTGGTATATTTTCAATTGATCCTGATCTGAAATTCATTAATAAATGAAATGTTCAATTTCTCTTTGAATTTCCACAGTCTTCCTCATAGATTCCTAATATTTTTTTGGTAAGTTAAAATCGGCACGTTCACGTATGTGAACGTCTCGGTTTTCCTACTTGGAGGGGCGCGTCGCCTGACCACGTAGTGGACGTATCCACTGGGCGGAAAAGCATGGGAAAGTGTTGTGGATCTCGCCACTATACCTGTGAATTTGCGCGCCAATTTCTTAGACTGACGCTGCTTCACTTTGTCCATTTCACGTAGTTTTCTCACTATTTCTTTCTGGTTTTTTGTAATAATCTTTACTTATTTTCTTCATTAGTCTAATATTATTTTTTCGCAACAATTTTCTATTTTAATCTTTTTAGTTTTTATAACCCGATCTAAACTTTTAATTTTTTGCATCCTATCCTTGTACAATCCGGCTTAAGCCAGCGGGGCCGTATAAAAACAGGGATCTTATAACTTTGTTATATTTTGGGACTTTGTTCTCCCCTGAAAATTACCATAGTCTTTCAAAAATTTCTATGCCACCTTTACGTTTTGACAAGGAACACTTTCTTGTTCAGTGACTGATCTCGTGAAAGCTTGATCATGGCTTGAATTGCAGGATAATGAAGATTCTGCAGGATGGTGATTATGCGTCAACGTGAGTTTGGCCAAACTTCCTTCCACTCTTCGTTCGGCTCGTGTTGGCATCATGGTGCTCTGTGGAACTTCTCAGGCGAAGAATATTGATGGCGATCTGGGTGCAGCTTGTAATCTTGGATGGTTACTTAGTGTCTATTCTGTAGCCTTCAGTCTTGTAAGCGTGCGAGGTTCAGGTATCTGAGATGGATTTTGTTCTGGCGATTTTTAGATGGGTTCTCCTCATATTCGTGTCACCCAGTTTTTGCATTCTTCGGTTGTCGTCTGGAAGTGTACTGGATCATCTTTATTCCCAGAGTAAGTATCCAAGTATGTATATTAAAAATCCCACTAATAGTACAGTTATACCCCCAATGCCACCGTGAGTAAGGTTAGAATGGGCTTCTGCATTCGTGTGATTTTACCTAATGCTTCTAAGTGATTTTATAAGTTTAAGAACGTCATATCTGCTTCTTGTACCTTCCATGTGGCTGTTGAATGAATACTGAGTGAAGGAATAATTTGAGTTCTTTTTGCAATTTATGATGTTTTTGCGAAATTATAGATACGTCAAAGACTTCCAGGGCTACAGGTGGCTCATATATATATCCTGAAGGTCTTCTATAAACATTATAACCTTTAAAGTTACACTCTCGGTTCTCAGAACACATCCGCTGTTCAAGTGAACTCATCCAGTACCTTCTAAACAGATTTTATATGTAGATTTGCCGTTGCAGGAAAGGACAGCAGACTCTGGTGATGGTAATGAAAACGACCAACCTCTCGAAGTAGGGATCGATGTCCAAAAAGGTTGCGGATTGCAGAAAGTTCCTGAAAAGGAATGGGACCTTACATGGCAATTCTGATAGGCATTTCTGCTTTAAATCGTTCAAAACTAAATCAGATAGTATTGAAGATAGCGGGGATCCCACGAGAAGACCCTGTTTTTGTTTGTATATCTTGTTATTGTATTTAAAAGTTGAGTTACGAAGGCACAAGGATAAGACTTTGAGAAATCGCGTTTTCGGAATGTAGGTTATAGGTTGGATCTGGTCTCACCTCTTTTTCAAGCTTGCTATTGCTAGTCCTATTTGTACGTTAGTGAACATTGACTTTACATCTAAGGACACAAAAATGTGGTCCTTAGGTATTTTTATATTTTCTAGCCGTTCTGTTAGTTCAAAACTATTTTTTATTTGTGACTTTGGGGGGCTTAACCGCGTGTTTTATTGTTTGACCTATAAATGAAGCGATAGAAAGTACGGGACTGCCAGAGTATGATATGACTGGCCTTAAGGGTATACCTTCTTTGTGGTCTTTATGGCTGCCATAAATTAAGAGTATTGTTCCATTTGTGATTTTTAATTTTGTTGCTGTATCTTTATCGACATAGTTTTGTTTATCCCAGTGACTGACCATTTCTGTGATATCTTTCTGTGTTGCTAGTGTAGTATCTTTTTTAACACCGTGTAGGTTTAGTATCCCCCACTATTGCCTCCATTTTTTCTTTGTAATTATTCCATTTTGCGCTGATTGTTGTTACTTTTATCTGCTTTAGTGAAAAAAATTTGGAGTTATCTTTTAGAAATTCGTTTGTGTCTTTATACGCTTCGCGGAGCTGATTGTTTATAGTCGAGGTTCCGTCAATTTTGTGCGAACTGTTTTTTTGTATGAAATTTCTGACACTACTTACTAATTTTAATCTGACCCCTGCCCTATCATTTTCCGCGACTTTGTGCATGTTTTACTCGAAATCCGAAATAACCCCCAAAATTGGTATCTCTTTTGTCTTGAGTGGCATGCTAAAATTCTTGCCTAGACTTGCTATCATTTTTACGTTTTCTGAAATGTCTACATCTGTGAAGTTAACTGACCACTTTCCATCTGTCTATTTGAAATTTGCATGAAGTTGTTCTACCTTTAATTCTGCCATTTTTTTATGCAGTTTCTTTTGTGATGCTCGAAAATTTGATATATCTTTTTGGCTTCAAATTTAAAAAAATTTACGTACGTAGCAAGCGGTTGTGCCTGTTTTATACTGCACTCTAATCTTGCTACTTTCCTCTCTAGGAAATGTATTGTTTTATGGATGTCCCTAATTTCGTAGCTCAATACCTGTCTAACATATGAGAAGTTAATTTTCCTGAATTTTGCTTTACTGCTATTCTTGTCAAATTGAACCGATTTGAAAGCTGTGAGTGATAAGTGTCTGGGCGTCAATTGCGGTTGCCTACACTTTACTAAAAATATTTTTTGATTTTTATTTTTTGCTATCTTAGTTTTTGCTTGTGATCAATCTCTCAACTTTTTGTCCTCTTAACGAGTGCCCCTTAACGAGGCAGATAATAAAGAATGTTAATTAACAATTGACCTGAGATACGGAGGGCGGATAATTGAAAATGGCTATCTGTTTTTGAAATTTTGTGTTTTTATATATTTTCTACCCCCCCCCCCCCCCCTCCTTTATTTGAATATCAGACATAACAAGAAAATGACTAATCATACATTGGGGAACCGTGGAGATGGAACGGCAACTAAGAAGTTAAAAATTTGAAGACTCGAGATATGGAAGTCAGATAATTAGAAATGGCAATTTGTTTTTGAATTTTGCCTAAGTTACTTATAGTTTTTGTATTCTCTACTCCCCTTTCCCTTTTTGAGCATATGTCGCAACAAAAAGCATAAAATTATAAATTAAAAATTTGAAACCTTCGAGACAGAAAGGCCGATATTCAACCATGGCAATTAATAATTAACCTGATATTCGGAAGGCAGGTAATTAAAACTAGCAATATTTTTTTATAGTTTTTTTCCCTTTAACTATTCAATGTTTTAATATTACCCGACCCCTCTTGAGCATCACACACAAAAAGAAGCAAAAAATTACAGATTATAAATATGGGAACCTGTGAGACCGAAAAACAATTAAGAAATTTTAATTTTGATGACCGTGTGATACGGAAGGCAGATATTTTCAGAAAAATTGAAATTATCACTCTGATTTTCAAATTATAAATTTGTGAAGTTCAAAAATGGAAAGTCAGACAATTAAGAATGGTATTTAACAGTTTATACATTTGAAAACCTGCGAGACGGGAAGGCAGACATTTATTAAATTTCAAAATTGTTACTAAATTTTTACCTAAACTTTTTTGTGATTTATTTATTCTCAGAAATTGCAAAAAAAAACAAATTAGAAGAATTGAAGGTAAAACAACTCCATGTAAATCCGGAAAGGAAGACAGGTGTAAAATAGTGAGCTAACTTAACAGATGTAGACATTCTAGAAAACGTAAAAATAATAGCAAGCCTAGGCAAGAATTTTGTGGCATGCCACCCAAGACAAAAGAGAAAACGATTTTGGGGCTTACTTCGGTTTTCGAGTCAAACATTCACAAAGTCGCTGAAAATGATGGGGCAGAAGTCAGAATAAAGTTAGTGAGTAGTGCCAGCAATTTCATACAAAAAAATAGTTCACACAAAATGGACGAAAACTCGACTATAAACAATCAGCTCCGCGAAGCGTATAAAGACACAAAAAAATTTCTGAATGGTAACCCCAACATTTTTTTCATAAAAGCAGATAAAAGTAACTTAACAATCATAGCAAAACCAGATGATTACAAAGAAAAAATGAAGGCAATTGTGAGGGATACAAAAACGTACATGGTGTTAAAAAAAGATACTACACTAGCAACACAGAAAGATATCACAGAAATGGTCAGTCACTGGGAGATTCAAAACTACGTGGGCGAAGATACAGCAGCAAAATTAAAAACCGCAAATGGAACAATACCCGCAATTTACGGCAGTCGTAAACACCACAAAGAACTTTCTACTCTCAAGACCAGTCATATCATACTCTGGCAGTCCCGTACTCCCTCTAGTTTCATTCATAGATCAAGCAATAAAAAACGCGGTAAAGCCCTGAATGTCACGAATAGCAAATAGTTTTAAACTAACAGAACAGCTAAAAAATGTAAAAATACCTAGAGTTCACATTTTTGTGTCCTTAGATGTAAAGTCAATGTTCACTAACATACAAATGGGACTAGCAATAGCAAGCATGAAAAAGAGGTGGGACCAGATCCGACCGATAACCGACATTTCAAAATCGCAATTTTTCAAAGCCTTATCCTTGTGCCTCCGTAACTCTACTTTTAAATGCAATAACAAGGTATACAAACAAAAACAGGGTCTTCTCATGGGATCCCCGCTATCTCCAATACTATCTGATTTAGTTCTGAACGATTTAGAGCAGGAATGCCTATCAGAATTTTCACGTGAGGTACCCTTCTTTTTCAGGTATGTTGATGATATCCTAACAGCGTCATCTGCAAAGGATTTGGACAATGTCCTGGCAATGTTTAAAAACGAATTAAGTGAATTGCAAATCACATACAAAGTTGAAGAAAATAATAAAAGCGCATTCTTGGATGTCTCCATTTGCCGGAAAAATGACACGATAAAAACAAACTGGTATTAGTAACCCTTCTGGTCGGCGAGGTGTCTCAATTTTCACTCTCATCAACCCATCAGATGCAAAGGAGAGTTAGTCAACAACCTAGTAGACAGAGCAATAAAATTAGCTGACAGAACATTCCACGAGGAAAATTTAAAGAAAATAAGAAAAGTTTTAACCGTATACAATTACCCGAAAATTTTTTTAGGTATCACAATAAAAAACAGATTAAAGATTCTTCAGAGTAGAAAAGGCGTCGCGACCCAGCAATCACAGGAGACTCACCTCCCAACACAGGTAAATGAGTGGCAACAAATAGCAAGAACAAGCAGAAAAAATGCCAGACAGTAGCCACCATCTACAAAGTATCTGTCCCTGCCTTATGTAGAAGGGTTGTCACAAAAAATTATGGGAATGCTTAAGTCATATGATATGAAAACGTCCTTCTCAAATCAAACAAAAGGTACCTACAGGTAAAAACTATAAGCTATGAGCATAAAAGAAACCACCACAAACCTCCGGAAAAACAAACCGCTTTGACAAGACATTCTTGGTATCACAATCATGTTTTCTAATTTGAAAATACTATACAGTGAAACCTCGATAATTCGAAGCTCTATAATTTGAATTTTCGATAATTCGAACTTTTTTTCGGTCCGGGGTAAAATTCGATGTTTTCCATTTTAATATTTCTCGATAATTCGAAGTTCGATAATTCGAATTCTTCGACAATTATATCGTTGTGAGGGTTGGCGCGTGTAAAAAGGGTGGGGCTGCGAATTTAAATGAAGGCTATGTAATCGTGTAGTTCTGTCTCAAATAGGACTCAGACCTCAAAACTTCTGAGACTATGGAGAAAATAAAGTATAAAACACTATCTATGAGTGAGAAAGTAAAACTAATTCAATGTTTCGAGAAAGGAGTTAAAAGGAAGAAGGACATTGCTGCTGATTTCGGAATACCTGCCAACACTCTGACTTCTATTATTAAGAGCAAGGAGAAGATTTTGGCTGCTGACGATAATTCATGTTTCCAACCGGGTCGAAAGCAAATGAAGGCATCTCACTCTCCACTGTTGGAAACATCGATGGTGGAATGGATGAAATCTGCTCGAAATCAGAATATTCCCTTATCTGGTCCCATAGTGCAAGAGAAAGCTGAATTTTTTGCAGCTCACTTGGGATACAATGATTTCAAAGCTAGCTCTGAGTAGCTAGAAAAATTCAAAAATCGGAATGGAATTATGCACAGGACATTAAGTGGCGGAAGTGCTTCTGTTTCGGAAGAGGACTGTGAAAAGATCCTAACTAACATTTTGCCTGGTTTGATAGAAATTTATATAATAGAAGATATTTTCAATGCAGATGAAACGGGACTTTTTAAAAAATGTTTACTAGATATCTCTTTGACATTCAAGGAAGATACTTGTCATGGTGGAAAGAAGAGCAAAGATCGTATTACTGTTATGGTCTGCGCTAATAT
>JAUMHM010086488.1:0-10920 GCA_032362435.1 Melikaiella ostensackeni
CCCCCCCCCCCCCCCCCCCCCCCCCCACAAATTTTACACAAATCTAATACATTCTCTGATGAGAATGTAAAAAGGAAGCTTCTTTATAATATTCTATTTTGTGTAATTTTGAAATTCCGGAAAGAGGAAAATGAGAAATTAGAGCGAAATAATGTGAAAAATGTATTCCTTGCGAATCCTAAGGTTAATGAGTTTCAAAATGGAGAATTTTTTTCCTTTTGAATTTAAAAAATCAAATTTTTGTCGAATAATTGTGGGTAAAAAAGGGCTGGAAAATCAAATTATCTTCTTGTATTTCTTTTTCAAATGACTCACGAATATTCTCATGGTTGCTACGAGATACAAAAGAAGTGAAATTTGTAGAGTTGACCAAAAAGCGAACTTTGGACTTAAAGGATTATATTTTTAAAGATTTTTTACAAAATGAATGATTTTTGAGTTCTGATTGTGCTACAGTTAATATTATTTCTGACCCTGAGCTCCACTTCTTAATTTGTTTATACTCTCTGCTTTTTACGGGCTCAAGAAACTTTACAGAACCATTACATATTTTCTTATCTACAATCCTTATATAGTACGTTATCAACTATTTCTTACAATATCGTTTCAACAATTATTCTTAATCCTAGACGCTTGCAACCTTCACCTGAGCTCCCGTTTTCTCTTACCACTATCAGTCTAAAGATTATAGCTCAATTTGGCAACACTATTTCCTTATTCTCCCTCAGGAGTAATTTTTTTGGCTTTTTTTACCCTGTGTAACAAGTTCTTTCTCTCAACTCTTCCAGCTTCTTCATCCATTCCTTACCCTGACCATTTCCATTCAAAATCCACTTTATTCTCTCTTCTATGCTCTCGCCTCCTCCTCCGTCACCTGTACACCTCTAACACACGCAACCATGGTTTATGCTCATACCTACATACTCTACACAAATTCTCATCTTCATTCATACAATACCTACACGCTCTTACCCTTTCTCCCATTCTAAATCTCACCACTATGTTCCATTTTCTCTGCTTTTTGAACTTGTTCAGGCATTTCGGTCCCCCCTTCCGCTTATCCATTCTATACAAGCTATTATATCTTGACTCCGATATTTCTTCCCATCTTTCCTCTCCTTGCCTTACCTTCATCTCTTCCTCTCTTCTTTGTCACTCTCTACCCCTCACTTGCATACCACATTCAATCCTCATTTCGTATCTCTCTTTTTCTCATTTCGAATGTTCCATGTTATTCCTCCTCTTTTCATTTATAATCTCCCGTGCACACACTTGAGCAATCCTGCTGCCCTGCCCTCATCTTAGTTTTTCTTCAAAATTGCATGACCTTATCGGTTACCTGACCACCATTTTCTCTCGTCCTATTTCTTTCCTCAGCATGTAACATGTGCAGTTCCAATTCACCTCCATGACCCATCTTAGACATCCCTCTTTCAAAATTTCACTCTTTTATTCTCTTTCCTTCCCCAAATTTACACACCCTAACTCAGTACTGACCACAATACTATAACACGTCGAACATCCACAATCTCATCCTCCATTCGTCCAAGAACGTTCTCTTCCCTATACCCCACAATTGTCCCATTACTTTGCTCGCACTCTCTAATCTCTTTTTCACTTGCAGTTCATTTTCTCCTCCTGTTTCAAAATCAAATTCCTAGGTAGCAAAACTCCTCCACCAACTCCACCATCTCGCTATTTATTTTCCATTCATACCCTACTCTACGCTTTCTTTTCCTGAAACACATCATCTTAGCCTTAGTCACATTCACCGTTAAATCTTTTTCTCTCACATACTCTCCAAACGCTTTCACCATCAGACTCATCCCTCTTTCATCATCCGCAGCTACAACAACATCATCTGCGTGTTCTGGTGAATACAGATTGCCTGTTCCCAATAAGCAATCAAACTCATGTTAGGGTAAGCCACCTAAAATATTCATTACCAAACATATATAAAAATAGGAGTTCACGATGATAAAAAGTTGAACACAAGGAAAACTAAAAATTGTAAATTATTTTCTCTCTCAAAGTAACCCTTAAACATCTTAGAAAGAAACGCAAGATAAAAAATTTAATAACCCAGTCCCTTTGGACCTGAAATCAACCTAGGTTGCAGGAAAACAGACCTCACGGCAAACTGTAGATAGGCACTTTCTTCACCAAGACGGCAACATCAACATTCGATAGTGCTGAAGTATTGAACCAAACTGTGAGAAAACTTGTCCATAAACTTTTACGCGCTTCAGGTTGTTTGATGTTTGATCAAATTACCAATCGATAAATGACTAGCTTTCACTTCTGTATACATCTCTAGCCTTCAATAAGGTTTTAACAGTGGATAGATCTCCTGAAGATTTGGTCTCAAAATCAGCAATCTTTTTTCATCTTTTAACATTAAAAATTAATTCAAATAAAAAATCTTTAGTTCTAGTAATGAAATGTACTTATTCTCTTGACAGATCCATTCATTGATTTGGTAGTATTTTTTTTAAATATAACAATTAATAGAAAGCACTGTAAAGATTGCGGATAAATAGTTGACCAGATGACCAACAACTCATACTTCTGTGGAACAACATTTCTCACCCTTACTATAACAATTTCAATTTACTTGATACTGGTATTGGCATATTACAATCTCTGTATATTATTACATAAAGTATACCCAATCCTTTAGCCCCTCCCAAATATCTCTATATGTTGCAAGCTTTCAGTTTCAAACAATGACAACCCATATAATTATCAAAATCGTTAGCACCTTTGTAATTATAGTTATAAGCCATTGAAAATGTACGCAAAACACACATATGGGGCGACATTTCTCAAGTGTACTCACCCCAAAAAACAAAGTCGTCCGATTGGGCCTAAAGTTTGCTGAATGGAGTCCTTTTAGATAGCACTTCATGAAGAATTTTTGTTTTGTTTTGACAAATATTTGCAAAAGTAGGGGAGGTTGGATTTTTTTTACTTCTGATGGAAAGCCTCTTCTCCAAACGTATAAAACTTTTTTCCTTTTGCAGAAAACGAAATTTTACTTGGTATGTTTTTCACAGACTTTTTCACGATATTTCTACTAATTATAAACATTTTTCAGAGAAACTAAAACTTGACCTCCATGTACAAAATCAAAAATAAATATTACTTTTTCTCACATTTGAACTCATTGGATTTTTTCGAATATAGCCTAGTTAGAAAGCTGCATTATACTTAGTGTAAAATTAATTGGGAAATATGCTTCGAGAATTATATCTATTGAATGTGTCTGAAGGTGATATTTTTGCTCATTTGGATGATTTAGTTGAATATGAGATTGGTGGATTTCATTATTTGTGCCTTTCTGTCTTACTTTTGTTTCACTTCTTAGAATTGCAGTTTTTTATCGTCTTCACATGTTTGTTTGTTTGTTTTGTTGTTTGCTTCCTTGGCGATTTTGTTCGTTTTAACAGTTCTTTTCTCTGGCCTTTCTCCCTTTGGGAAGATGTCGTACTTCTCAGAGAATGGAAACTTCTGCAGTTGAAATTTGCCATCCTGAGTAGCAATGGAAGCGCGGTATTGTAATGTACCAGAAATCGACAATGCTTGGGCAATTCGTCCTTTCAGAATCTCGGTAGCTGAGGCGTGACTTTCTTTGCTGCTGAAGAAAATTACGGTTTCTTCGCAGTTACTCTTTGCCCACTGGAATGAAGCTTGAGGGGTAAGTATGTGATGTTTTGGAAAATTTGCAAGCTAGAATCGTTATTCCATTGGAATGATTGCTCCGAAATCTGAGCTACGAAGGCATAGTTCTCTGCAAAATCGAAGCAAATCAAAAACTCACCTGACAATAAATTTTCCTTCAGGTTTTTAAAAAACGATTATTTCTCCTTTGAAACCAAGTGGTGTGGATTTAATTTTAACAACCATTCACATAAATTATCCAGAAATTTATCGGTATTCATCACCAAAGTCCGTAGAGTACACCTGTCGGTTTATAGGCAGGTTTCGAATCTTACTTCATTGATTTCATGTTCATCGAAAGCATTTGTCAAACTTTCATTCAAATTCGCAGTACCTGGGCAGTTCTTACACTCTCCTAGATGACAGGAACTTGAAGATTCAGGGCATACAATAGCATCCAGACAATCGTGATAATTCTTTGATATTATGTCAACATCCTCCGTCAAATGCTGAATATTGATCTCATTCAACATCAACTTGACATTCTCATAATGCACACAAAGGCACACATTGTGACTAGACTATTTTCAAAGAAATAAAATGCATACAAATTTGAGATAAAGTCAAATTTATTTTTGATTTTTGGAAATGAAGGTCAAATTTCAATTTTTTTTACACGTTTTTAATTAATAAAAATGTCGTGAGAAAGTTTTTCGAAAATATATCAAGTGAAATTTCGTTTTCTGCAAAAGGAGAAATGTTTTATTTGTTTGAAGAAGAGGCTTTCCATCAGAAGTCGACAAATTCAACCACCTTCCCCCCTTCCTACATTTGCAAATATTTCTCGAAACAAAATAAAGATTTTCCGTACGAAGTGCTAACCAATTGGACTCCTTCCAGCCAAACTTTAAGCTCGATCGGACGCTTCTGTTTTTTAGGGTGGGTACACTTGAGAAATTTCGCCCCATGTATATATGTAGAAGATCTAAGATAATTCAAATCGTCCAAAAATGTCTATTGTTCTTTCTCAGGTCTTCAAGTGTTTACAGTAAGGCGGAGTGAAAATGCTAAAATTAACCGAATTGTTTTAGCCAAGAGAAAAATATTCTTCATAAAATTGAAATTTTTGGATTTTCCGCAATTTTGTAACGCTTCAAACACCACGAAAAATATTGTTTCCATGAAAAAAAAATAACAGCTTTTTTTTTGTTCAAGCTGAAGTATTTTCAGATTCGATGTTTAAATTTTTCCAGAAAAGTGTGCATTTACCTGAATCCAAAAGACATGTTTTTTGTACATTTGAAAAAAAAATTATAAATGAAATAAAAAGTTAGGCAAGATCTCAGATTATCCATAATCTGAAAAAACAGCTTAAAATCGAATTGGTGAATGAAACCTTCAGAAAAAAAGTGTATCTTCATATTTTTGGTGTCGCTGAATCCTAATATGGTATCCGTTTAGCCCCATTAGGTCGCCGTCTATCCCTAACCTTCAAGAAAAGATTAAAAACACTCAAATTATCCATTTTGTAATTGAAGCATAACTCGTGATGTCTGAAACCTTTGAAAAAAAGGATCCCCTCTTGTTTTTGAGGTTGCTGAATCCGAATGAAGTGTTTTTTATACTCCATCAGGTCAACGTTCGTCCCTAACCTCAATTAATAACTTAAGAACAATGAAATAATCAATTTTGGGGTCGAAGCATGAGCCTTTATTCACTTTTTCTATGGAATCGTGCTTTTTCATTCCCGAAAGATCTATGAAGAGGCTTTTTCTTACAGCCTAGGCCCTTCTCAACATACCCTCTTTTCAACGTGCAACAACAGTCAACCATCATATTTGCATCTCATCTTTCTTGAAATCGACGTTCTATTTCTTTTATATCTTGGTGGAATCGTTCTCCATGTTCCTCACTCTAATCTCGTAAATTCATTGGGAAATTATCGGGATGGGAAAAGAGAAAGTGCAACTTCAGATTCATCAATCACCCCATTTTACCAAAGTTTTTCACCATATCAGCCAATATTTTTTTGTAGTCCCTACTCTTGTGATTTCCCAGAAAATTTTCTATAACTTGGTAGAAACTCATCCATGCTACCTTCTATTTTGGATTCATTGCCGTGATGAAACTCTCTTCATTCATCATTTTTCAAATTTGTGGTCCATCGAAAATATCTTCTTTCAATTTTTCAGCCGATAGTTTTGTAAGTTTTTCTCTTAAATACTCAGAGCAATTTCCTTCGCCCTTACAGGCTTTGACAAACTGTTTCATAAGACCAAACTTTATGTGGAGAGGGGTAAGTAATACTTTTTCTGGATCAATCAGAAGATTAGCGATGAAGTTATTAGAACCTGGTTAAAATGATATACTCTTTGGCCATGTTTTCTGTTTGTAGTGTTTGTCTCGATCCCGTCTACGCCAAAAACACCAGAAGCAAGGGTTGTTTGTGAAGCCTGATTGCTGCCCTAGTATGATGTTGAAAATTTCGCTATCCCCACAAACTTGTCAATCACGTTCTGGACATTTTATTATTTTTTTAAACTAGTTCAACATTACTGTATTGCTCTTTCAGCTCAGTTGAATGTGCTCATAGTATGGGAGCAAATACATTAGTATTTCAGACTTATTCCAGACGAATCAATGAGTAGCCTTCACTTATCGGCTTTATGAATGCCTGTCTTCAATTTATTCATCAATCAATTGATGTCATGACAATATACCAATGAAGGTTCCTTTGTTTCTGAAAAGTACATTCTGAAATTCTTTTCTCTATCTCTATAATACTTCGATGCATGTCTTCTGACAACAAATTTTTACTTTTTAGCATTGATGCAATGTATTCTGCCACGTTCCTCGGCAATCCTAAGTATTTTACAAGATCGTTCAATTCTCCTTGTGTGAAAATTTGGGGAATTCTCTTGCTATTATTGTATGGGATGAAATCGTCATCAAGGGAGCTTATTTCTACCGCTTTGAAACCATCGGTAATCTTCAGATCCTCTATTAAACGGGTTTAACGTGCTATTTTATCTTTTATGCTATCATTGATCGAGAACGAACTTCCGATCGTGTCATTATAATTGCTCCCATCATCAGTCTCGAACGATTTACTTGGTCTCGTTGTTCTTGCAGCATCGACATAAGAAATGCTTTTCTTACCCGTCCTAGCAACCCCTAGCAAGTTATTCGTACAGAAATAGCAATCATTTTCCGTTAGTGGTTTTCCCACAAAGTAGATTTTGTAAATTTCAAGGTTTTACTATCTCGACTGATGTCCCAACGACTCAAAATTCTATGGCAACTAGAACATTTTTTGTGTGGAACCCATTTCTCATTTTAATTCATAACATCGAGACCAACACATTCCTCATAAATCTTAAGAATCTTTTTAGAATTGAGTTTACGATCACTCGGAACCTGATATTTACTACGAATATAGCAGAATATATCAGAATTCTTATCGCAAGAATTTTTTAGAAGTGGAAGCGCGAACATTAATTCGAGTCAAGAAGCTTTGATTTTTCAGAAAATCCGTTCATTTTTGAGTGTTTTCATTTTTTATGATTATAGTTGTAAGAAAGAACCCCGCGCGATATGAATCCTGGACCAATCGCAGGTGAATCTGCCGTCCTGAGGGTGGTAACGATTCCACCAAGATATGAAATAAATGGAACGTCGATTTCAAGAAAGATGAGATACAAATATGATGGCTGACTGTTGTTGGACGTTAAAAAGAGGGTATGTTGAGAAGGGCCTAGGCTGTAAGAAAAAGCCTCTCCAGGCCTTAGTATGAGGGCTTTCCGGCTCTGACGAGAACAATGTCAACTCGTCTTCGGACACACTACGGCTTCATCCTCAAATCCTAACATCACCTTGCAGGGCAGCGCGCCTCCGCTGGCTTCGTTACCTCAATAGTCTGAAGGGCTAATCATTCTACAAATTTCCTTTCGAAGCAGTTCTCATTGTCTTCTGCTTCTGTCAAGGTGGCAGGATTTTATTGAAACTGTTTGACCAGTAGGTGACCTAGTAAAAATAAGTCATAATCAAGACGAAGATCTTCATATTTATTTGTATTCATATAACATTTATTCAAAAACAAATAACAGGAGCTATCGGAGTGGGAGGTAGATGGTGAGGTAAAGAAGAGATATCGAGTTTAGATTCAGCGACCATATAAACACAAGAGCACGCTTTCTTCCAAAGATTTTAGTCACCAAGTCATAAGATTTAGCTCAAAAATTGCTTACGCCAGTTTTTCTAAGTTGTTTCTTGAAGTTAGGGACGAACGGTTACCTGATGGATAGTAACAAACACTTGATTTGGATTCAGCAACCTCAAAAACAAAAGAGCACCTGTTTTCCAAGGGTTTCAGTCACCACGGCTTGAACTTCAACACCTAAATGGGTTATTTCAGTGTTCTTGAGATATTTTTTGAGGTTAGAAACGAACGGTGATCTAATGGGGATGAGCGAACACAAGATTCGGATTCAGCGACGCCAAAAATGTGAAGATGCACTTTTTTCTGAAGGTCTCATTCACCAAATTGATTTTTAGCTGTTTTTTGAGGTTAGGACCGAACTGAGACCTGATGGGATTAAACGGACCCCAAGTTCGGATTTAGCAACCTTAAAAATATATAGGTATGGTGCGCTAGTTCACCGTGCATGATTCTTTTATTTTTGTGTGTCTGTGTTAGTAAGATCTTTTAATTTTTAACTGTGTGGTGAGTTTTGAGGATAATTATTTGTTTTGTGCACAATTTGGTTTCTTTTTTCTGAAGAGTCATCAACTAATAACATATGGTATATTAATTAGTGTTTCAAGGAAAGTTTAGTTCAATCAGTCATTTTAGAATAAGTCAATGAAGCTAAGGCTTAAAATGTTGTATATCAGAAGGATCCCGGGGCATAAGGGCGTGAGTGCCAAAACCCGAATTTTTCAGGAGACTCCAAAAACTGTCTAACTTTAACGCACCCAATTGAAAAAAGTACATTCGAGCTACTACTTAGCTCTATTAAATCGCGAAAGAAGGTCTTCAAAAAAAAGCAACCATTTGCGAAAAGACTCTTGTGAAAGAAAGGGTGCTTTCCGAAAAACGCCATTATTTTGATTCCGAAAAGTTGCAAAACTTTTTTATTTTTTTATTTAAAAAAAAAGCATGAAATAGCTTTTGAGCTATCACTTAGCAATATCAAAGTGTGGAAGGAACATCCTGAAAGAAAAGCCACCTCCGAAAAAAACCCCTGTCAAAGGTCCGGCATGTCCCCAAAAACGAAAATATTGACACACAAAGAGTTATAAAACCTCCTTATCTTTTAATTAAAAAAAAAAACAGAAAGTACTTTCAAGCTATTACTTAGCCTTATTGAATCGTGAAAAAACAACGCGAAAGAAGTAATTAGATTAAAAAAGGCTACAAAACATAGATTTTGACCCACTTCTAAATCGAATTGGACTCATTCGTCCTCATGCCCTGAGACCCTCCACATGTAACGCTTGAAAAGTGAAATTTTTCCTTAGATTCAAGTTTAGTCGGGTGTAAAGTTAAAAACCACGCCCCTAGGGCTTCGCGGGAAAGGTTCCTGAGACGCATTGGCGGATTATTTGAATATGATCTCGCGAACGCGCATTTAGTGCCACGCTCAAGGCGCTTACTGAATTTAGAGCTAGTGAAAGGGAGAGGCGCTTAGTGATAAAGGCGCTTACTGGGAAAGGCGCTTTGTGAGAGTCTACTGTGTAGGAATTGGTTGGTACGAATTATTTCCACCATGTTAACCTAGTAAAGTATAAGACGATCCACCTATAATATGTTAATTCACAGAAACAACACTAATTACAGTTTTTATTATTTTACCCTATTCAATAATTGAAGTGTAAATAAAAATTTGTGTGGTACCAAATAAAATAAAAAAGCGATGATCTTTTAGGAATTGTCGATCATTTTCTCACTAAGCGGGTAATATGTGGCCACTTTATTTGCGTCAGAACGATCTTAGTGCGTTTGATTGTACTCTAGGTGCCTAATATAATTATCTACGAAAATTTTCTTAGTAATTCACTTCCAGGGTCACCAAAGTCAAGTCCAAGTGCAGTCGCGATGTCGCCGAGCATCGGATGTTGCACCAGGTCTTGAAAATAATAATCTAGAGGAAGTCTCCTAGGAATTCATTTCCAGGTTCATCGAAGTCAACCTCAAATACAGTCACGATGTTTCCCGTACATTAATTGTTGCACCAGGCATTTAAAATAAAAATCTACAGGAAGTCTCCTGAGAATTCATATCCAAGGTCACCAAACTCAACTAAAGTCGGCATCAAAGGCAGTCACGATGGTCCCTGTGTATATGTTTCAACACGTAGTACTCGATAATGCAATTGCTTTAGTTCACTTTAACCTCCCTACCACTTCCAGTTTTCCGCGATTCGTGTCGATTTTTTTTCGTTGGCGTTTTAAACGTCAAATCGAGTCAACCGTAAGCAATTTTTTTTGAAGCGTTGGATTTGTTGACTCTTGGACCCTGAAAATGAATTCCTAGGAAACTTTCTGTGAATTATTTTTCTCAAGACCTGGTGCAACAACCAATATTTGGCAACAATCGCGATTGCATTTTGATTTGACTTTGATGTCCCTAGAAGTGAATTACTACAAGCCTTTCTATAGATTATTACTTTAGGCACCTGGTGCAATACTAGGTGCACTAAGATCATCTTGAAGCAAATAAAGTGGTCACATATTACCCACTTAGTGTAAAAGTGATCGACAATTCCTAAAAGATTTTGTCGTTTTTACCCTGGTGCAGCGGGCAGGATCTACCGGGTACTATTTCCATATTCAACACCCACACAATCACATTGTAAATGGCTTACTGTAAAATTGTTTTATCTTGTGCTAATTATTTAGTAATTTATCGAACTCCTAAATATCACAAGACGAGACAATTCCACGGCAAGCCACTTGAAATGTAAATTGTGGGGGTCCTTTGTTTGTTCAATTCAAAAAATCGTTTTGTTGATTTATCAAAAACTTAAGCACGCAATCTTATAGGTATGTTATCATGCAGATTTCAATAATCTTGCGTTTTTTTCGCTAATCACGCAAGCAAGTATTTTCAACAAGATTATTCATAAAATAATACATTTTTTGTAACAGACAAAACATAAAAGAATAAATATACGAAGAGCGTCTCTCTCTCTCTCTCTCTCTCTCTCTCTCTCTCACACACACACACATATAAAACAATTTTGATCTATTGCGTTATGA
>JAUMHM010086489.1:0-10919 GCA_032362435.1 Melikaiella ostensackeni
ACTATATAAAGTAGTACTATATATAATAGTATTATTATATAATATAATAATAGTATGCTAGTAACTACGTTACTAGCATTGTAGACAATTCCTAACGGATTGGAAAGATTTTTTTTTCTAGACATGATCAGCGTTAAAATTCCAAGAAAATTCTCAAAGCAGATTTTTTCAATTCTGTTCGTGTTCAACAATAAATAAACAAATACTGCCAGACTAGATGATTATAAATTAAAAAGTGTATATGACGAGGGACGCATTCGTTCCTTCATCCCTCGGCTCCCACTCGGGTCCACACGTGCGATGAAGTTTATTTATAATAAATTTTCAAGGTGCAGGCAGCGGAATTTCGGTCTATCGTTTTACAAACGCTACATATGAATACTATTCTTTGTGTCATAATAAAGTCATACTTTATACTCTCACTTAAAAATACACATTTTTTAATCTATAAATATCGAGCCTGGCAGTGTGTTAAACGGGTGCTATTGGTCTGGCAATTGAATACTAATAAATTGGGGACGTCAATCATTAATCCTAGATGAAAATTGACTCTTATGCTATCAATTGAAAATTTTTTATTTTTCACGTGAATCACGTGTCTAAACGCAGCGGGTAGGGTGTCTAGCATTTATGGATTTTTAAAGAAGGGTCGTTTTCCACATATATTTGGCACTAACTAGCTCTTATACTCTCACATGGCGAAAAACGTCACCAGTTCTTCGTCTAACAGGTACAGCGAGTAACTCGTACTCGAGGAGAGGGTTGGGTTTTTTGGGTGGTCCGTTGAACGTCCGTAACAGCGGCATTGCGGTTCTCCTTGTCGATGACGGCGACTTCTGCCGATACGGAAGTAATCCTTTCCGTAGCGAAGATCTGCTTCAACGCTGATGAAAACTTAGTATGCAAGTGATGGAAGATAGGATAAGTGTAAAGAGGGAGAGAGGAATAGGTGAAGTGAGGTCGAAAGGGAAAACTGTGGCCCAGTCAGAGGCGCAAAGTCGAGGCGCCGTTAAGATAGGTCTCGAAGACGCCATGACCCCGTCAGGGGAAACTTATTTCATGAGAAAGTCTTATGGCATCGCATGCTTGCGAAGAGAATGGTAGTCATATTTCCCTAGGAAGGAAATATGTTCAAACGGCGATATTGATATAGATTCGTAGACTTTGGTAGCAGCTTCAATAATATCATCTGAAATGTAAGGTAGTTGAAATTCTTTACATAGGGCAGCGTTTTTTATATGTATGGCTGTTTTAGTAATGCGTCTGAGAAATTTATTTTGAATTATCTGAATGTGACTGATATCGCTTTTTGATGAACCACTCCAGATTCTACAGTTATAGGTTATGGTAAGTCGTATGAACATTTTATGGATTATAATTACATAATCAGGTTTTAGACTTAAGTGTCGATTAATAATAGGATGTAGACGCGAGATGATCCCAAGGGCTTTTCCTTTAGCGTCCCGGATATGTTCCTTCCAATTGAGGCGTTCATGTAGCTTACCTCCTAGGTATTTTACGGAGATTTTTCTTCCTATTAGTTAATCAAACATTTTTGGTGGATCTATTTGGACTGATTTTTTGACTGAAAGAAGAATTGATTCTGACTTCTAAGTTTAGCCCATGCCCTAATTATTTAGAGAGCATTATTAAGTAGTTTTAGAATTATAGGAATTGACCAAGAAGAAGTAAATATTGCAGTGTCATCTGCATACATTCCGATTAAAACTTCAGGAATACCGGGGACATCGTTTACGTATATAATAAAGAAGACAGAACCTAGGATGCAACCCTGGGGGCAAACACTCGACAGAGTTTTTCAACCGAGGGTGTTGTTTACTTTGACTGCAAATTTTCAGTTATTAAGATACAAGTGAATAAAAAGGATGATTCCTATTGGGAAATTCCAGTTAATTAGTTTTCTAAGAATACCTATATGCCAAACACTGTCGAAAGACTTTTCAACGTCGAGGAAGACAGCTCCAGTATGTTTTCTCCCATTAAAATTTAGACTAATGCCCTCGGTGAGTCTGAGAATCATGTGCTGAGTAGAGTGACCTTTTCTGAAACCGTATTGTTCGGTTTCAGGATGCTATTTTCCTTGAGGTGATAATTTATACGGGGAAGTATTATTTGTTCAAAAATTTTGCTCATTGTATTAGGAAGACTAATGGGCCTGTAGCTGGTTGGGTGGTAAGGATCTTTGCCTCTTTTCTGAAAAAAGAAAATGTGAGCTGTTTTCAAAGATTCAGAAAAGTAGCTTAGTGGAATACGAGCATTGAATATAATGGTAAGGAGAGTGAGGCACGAAATAAGAAGTTTTTTGAGGACTAAATTTGAAATTGAATCAGGGCCGGATGCTTTCTTATTGTTAGTAGTTTCAATTTGTTTGGGTAGTTCCTTATGGGTTATTTTTTTGAAGTTATCGGTACTTGGGAGTTTGAGATACTCAGAAATAATTTTTTCACATTCAGGGATGTGTTGTGTGTCTGATAGTTCATGTAGTGAAAAATTACTTTCGTACTTCTTTGCTAGTAGAGGTTTGTTTTATCGCTGGGGGGAAATGCAAAGGTTTGTTCGGGATTCCTGAGAGGGGGAATATTAGTTTGCGATTTAGTGAGGGCCTTTGTCATACGTCGGATTGAGCTATCTCTGATCTCTAGTTTGCAGACTAATGTGTTCCAATTATTGCATTTGTGTCCTTTAGTTTTAATTTTTTCCGATTGAAATTTAAGCTAATGGATTCGGTGAGCTTGAGCATCATATTCCGCGTAGAGTGACCTTTCCTAAAACCGTTTTGTTGCGGATTACGAATGGTAAAGTCAAAGATATTATATCCTAGATACGGCAAGGACCAGTGGTAGAGACGGCCTATATTGAGATGCTGCCCTCTTCAACTTTTCGTGGTTTCCATGGAAACCGCGTCCTTTGTCATCGGGCTGGGCGTACATTGGAAGCCAAACCGAACGTGCTGGTGATTTTCTGTTTTGATATCCAGCTGACTCGGGCCGTCGGGCCTCGCTACATGCGAGTCGCGATGCGGCGAGCTTGCATATAAGAGCATATAAGATGATGTAAGAGAGACTGCAATTTCAAGTATAAAAATGGTCAAATTTGTGAAAAATTGCGTAAAAAAAGAATTTTTTTTAAATTAAATTTTTGATTAAATTGACATTAAAAGATTTATAAATCAATAAGATTCAAAAATGAGCATCCATGGAAATATAAAAATTATTACTGTAGTTTTAGTATTTTCGTTTTTTTTAAGACTTTGTTTTATTGAAACTTAAAAAAATTCGACATTGTGAAAATAGCAGTATTTGAATCACTTAAACAATTATTTAGAATCGAAATACTACATTATTCTACAATTTTATTTCAAATTGTTCTCATTTTAATAAATTCTATTTCTAAAGCGTCCAATTTCAAATTCTTCTCGGTTAGAAATTATTTAAATTTCGAATGCTTTGAATTTTTTTCAACTTTTTGATGAGTTTTGAATTGAATCATTCATGATTCTACAATTTTGAATTGAAAACGTTTTAAATGGAATAATTATCATGTGAGCAGAAACTTTACAAATTGTATGGTTTGAGATTTAAGTCTTTTACAGTTGTTAAATTTCGAATTCAAAGCTTCAATATTTGTTTAATCTTAATAGTTCCAAGACTTTTAAATTTTCCAGTGAGATATTTATAAATAGGCTTCACGTATAATCTAATTTGAATTATTAAATTTTTTAACGTTTTGAATTGAAAATTGAAATGTAGAATTTTAAATGCTTCTGCAGATTTGTAGATTATCTAATTTTGAAGGTCTTTAATTTGAATATAATCAAGTTAGAAGGAATATGGATTTGAAATTTTACGATATTGAACGATTAAATTGAAACTTATTCAAATTTCAATGTTTAATTTAGAATGTTAAACGGTTTAACTTCTTAATTATTGAACGTTTGATTCTTCAATCCGGGTTCATTTTAAAGGAGAAAAAGTTTACAGATTCTAAAACACAAAAAAAAATATTGTGTAGTTTTCTTATTTTACTAAAAATTAAAAATTTATTTCTTTGGACTCATTATTCTTAAGAAAAATCAAGTTTCAACAGAAAATCGTAAATTTCTGGTAAATTGTTTAAAGTATTGAGGAAGTAAGAAAAAATATTGATTGAATAATATTGACAGATGTGGATTGTTTCTTGACTTCAATGGTGGAGAGTATCAAAATAGGCTAGCAATTTAAAAAATTGTCTCTCTTAAATTTTAAATAATTAGCCAAACTTAATATAAAACATTCCTGAAAATAAATAAGATTATACTGACTAAAATAATTCAGAATAGATCTAGAGAAGAACTGATATCAAAATGATATTGATAATCTCCACATAGTTTACTGAGCCCTCTCACCAGGAGTATCTTAAATAATGCAGTATTCTAATAAGCCAATTAAATTGATTTAAATAGTAAGAAAAATTCAAGGAAAGGGTTAAAATATACAGTATATTTATTAGCATTGAAATATTTCATATTTTTCAACTCAGATTTTTCATTTTATTGAACATTAATAAAACTGATAGAACGGGTCGAAATTTTGAGTTCAGAAAATATTCTTATCTCAAAGGTTTGTGTAAATGACGATAATTGCTCTCTTTTGAATTTACATAATTTAATCTGTTATTTCTTTTTACTCAAAATTTAACATTTCGTTTCTTTGGATCAATTTGTTAAAAGAAATATATCTTTTTTTTATAATTCGAAAGATTCCAAATTAAAATGAAAATTTTAATAATTTAGTAATGAATATTTATTTTCATTATATTTCTAGACGACAGTTTTCAGTTGTCGAATGTTTAATTGTAATTTTTACATTATGTCTAATGTTTTACGAACTGCAGTCAGAAAAATGCTGCAAACAATATGAAAAAGCGGAATTTAACTTCGGTTTTTAATAATGTCCTTTGAAAAGCAGTATAAACTTTTTTAAAAAATGAGTCTAAATTATACGTAAACACCAATTTTCATGAATACCTTTCTGTTTTTTTTCAAATAGTTGATAAATACAAAATGATTGGATCAAGAAAATAATCAAATGAAAGTAAATAAAAAAACTATTGAAACTTATATTTTTAAGTACCTATATATTTATTGAAATTGTTAATAATTACAATTTTCAAAAAAGTCTTTCATTTGTGCAGAGATAAATAATAATTCTGTATATTTCTAGGGATGCATTTATTAATATTCTTCAAAATTTCGGTTAAAAATAATTCAACTAGCTCAGACATTCAAAAGTACCAAAATACAAAATCAAAGTTGTTGAAAGTAGGGCCTAGGGTGTCGAAATGAGGTCAGAAATGTTTTAGCAAATTAAGCAATTTACCTATGTATGCCAAAATTATGGCACTTCTTTATGCATAGTTTTTAGTATTGAACACGAATAAAAAAACATATTACAAAAATATACATTTGTTTAAATTGGAATTTTTGAAAATGAGCTAAATTGGCATTTTCCAAGATTCAGTTACTTTTTATTCAAATTGAAAACAATTTTTTTATATTTATGACATGTGTCTTTATAGTTACACTGGAGAAGCAAGCCGTAATTTTCGAAAAATGCTTCTTAGACTTTACATCTGTTAAAAAGACTCATATAATCACTAACCCATTTCCGGCGTCACCTAGATCCACTGCACTGATTTCATTCAAACTTTATATTCTGTTTATGATTTAAAAAACTCGATGCTTTAAATTTTTTTCAGATTTTTGCATTGAGCCGTTTGGCCACGGGAATGTGGTCGATAAATCGACCATTAGCCGGAAACGATACTTAAAATTATAAAACGGTGTTTTATTAGTGTTTAGCATTCAATACTTTTATTTCGTTTGATGTTTCCAATTAACAGTACATTTCATACAAAATAAAAAAAATCCATGTAAGAAGTGAGTTTTGGAAAACTTTTCTTAAAAGTTCAACATCTAAACTTTATATTTCGTGGATTTGATTGAAACACAAAACGTGTAGGGCTACATCGCATTGGTGTATTTATATGACGAATGTTTGTGACAATTTTGACTACGACGAGGCTTCTCCAATTTGTCAATGCCATGGCCAACTTTATCTTTACGAACACTCTTCAGAGCGGCGTCTTTGGATTTTCGAACAGCAGCTGACTGTGGAGGGAACGTCTCCAAAGTCGAAATCGACGGTATTGCCATTCGAAGCAAACATTCTGCAACGTAAATACGGAACTGTATTTGATCCAATGGCTCTGTTTTTTGTGTCATACATCTTTCGGTGGTGCGTGACATTCCTTTTTCATATTTGAAGAGAGCACAATGAATCTTCCAAGCGTTCACCATAGCGGCATCTAATCCATTTGTTATTAGTGGCCAGTACCACTTTTTGCCTCGAATACGAATTCGATAATTGTTCATGGCATTATCGAAGAGGTCAGCGCCACCCATTCGATTATTATATGCTCTCACGACGTGTGACATATCAACGTAATATTTCTTGCCGCCTTTCCATCGCTTCACACGATGCAGTGGTTCAATTGCCTCGTGATTCGATGCAATGGTCACGACAGAATTGACGTTCCATCGGGCTATTAGCACATTATTGTTTCGATCAAATGTGTAGTCTAACCAGCCGCGGTCTTTCTTCTTAGATGATGAGACGTCAGTAAGTTTCGCTTCATTCAAACGATTGTCACGAATGGTTCCGGTAGCATAATATCCCAGCGAGGTGAGGTGGCTCATCAATTTATGAGAAGTCAAGAAGTTGTCAAACGCAACACAATGTTCACGTGGATCGTCAAGTAGTTTTAATAACTTTAGTACGACCATTTCACCTAAGCCGCGGTCTTTGTACTCGGGTTCTCGATTCTCATTTGCACCGCTGTACGGAATGAACGAATACAAATAGCCATCAGACGAACATAAATCCCAGTATTTGAAGCCAAATCGAATGGGCTTTCCTTTGATACACATTTTGCAAGGAGGACGGCCGAAGTAAGCAATCATCTGCTCATGGATAGATAGATTGTGTGAGAATATGCCAAATTGCATGAATTTCTCATTCAAAATGATGTTCTACGGCGTCACTTTGGCGAACTTATCACTGGCATCAATTTTGCAATTATCGCACACATGGAAATACTTCTTTATGAGTTTCAAACGATCACGAGCCATTGCGTCTCGGATGATTTTGCACTCCAATGAAGATTGGTTCGACCAATAACTTTCGATTCGCGGTCGCGTATTGTAGCCAGTCACGAACAAAATACCAATGAAACGGCGCATTTCTTCGGCATCCATCTAAAATTTCAAATCGTTGTGATCAATTTTGGCGTAGTTGATCGTACATCGTACCAAATATTTGATCATCTCATCATCGATAAACAAGCTGAAAAGTTGAATCGGTAAGTACTCTCCTGCAACGCGATAAAACACACTAAATGCGCTATTCGGAAATATAGATGACCGTCATATTGCAATACATACCATATTTGCTGTATAGTTCTTCCATTTTGTCCATCTCCTTATTGACCGGAAGCTCGCGAGCGTATTTGATCTTTTTTGCTTTGATCCATTTTGGTTCGAACAGATTCACTTGTTTTCTGCTGCGTTTGGACGTCACACGCGAACTTGAACCAGCTTCAAATTCAGCAGAATGTTCCGCGGTCTCGTCGCAATCGGCTGACGCATTCGGATTGTCTTCATTGTACGCGCACGACAGTTCGATGTGCCCAGCTATTTCGTGAGGCAGAAACGCACTTCCATCGTTCAGTATTTGCTCCTCATCATCGATATTCTCCGTGTCGCTCACTGCATCGGTAGCTTCTGGTGGCAAGACCACTAAGTCGACCGTATCCGCATGGTGAATGCGATTCGCGACTTCATGATCAGCGCGCCCCAGAATCTCCTCAATCTCTCTTTGACTCCGGTACATTTTGCGAAACATTTTGAAGGAAAAAACTCGAAACTTCACTGTTAATATTTCACTCAAGAACGGAATACATCACTAACGCGCAGCAGGGGGGCGTACCTGCGAATCAGACTATGCACTGTAAGGCGACTCCCTGTCCGTTGTATTTTTGACTATGACAGAATCAGTGAGTGTAGTTGTATCGTTTCCGGCTGGTGGTCGATTTATCGACCAGTTAATTTTGCTCATTCTTAATCATTCTATACAACAACCGATCGGGTAGAAAATACATTTTGCGTTAAATATGCGACATACAATACAATATATCGAAAGGTTTATTTTTTCCAAAATTTTTTCCTATTTTACCCGAATTTAAAAAAAAAAATGTCGAAAAATAGGTCTTCTGATGAGCAGATAAAATTCAAGGAAATTAATAAATTAGTGTAATAAAAATTTTTTTAAGCTCAGAAAGATCCAAAATCACATACAATTATTGCCTCCAGGACATATGTCGTTTATTCTAAACTGGGTGATTTTTCAAAGTTGCTGGTCGAAAAATCGACCATTAGCTGTAAATGGGCTAAATTAACAAATTTTTAACAAATGCAACATGTCAGAAGAAATTTTTTTCCGTTCTATAAAAAAATTACAGCTTGCTTTTCCAATTCAACTAAAGAGATGCCATACATAAAAGCAGGGTGTCTAGCGAAATTCCATTTACAAATTCCCGGATCAGAAAGATCAGAAATATCAGAATATCCTTGAAAATTGTGAAGCCAGTTTGGGATCAATTTTTCTGTTCAGCCAAAGACAGAAACTCTATTTCAATTAAGCGGAACTAAAAGGGATTGATTAAAATAGTGAGATCACCTTCAGTAGTAATATTCGCCCTAGACAAGAAACTTATAAAAGTTAGAGGAATTTTGCAGGGAATATTGGTAACTTATAAAAGTTAGGGGAACTTTGCAGGGAATATGGGTAATTTATGAAAGTAAGAGAAACTTTACAGGGAACATTGGTAATTTATGAAGTTTAAGGGATATTTTCATCGAATTTTGAAAATTTATGAAAACTAGAGCAAAACTTGGGAGAATATCGGGAAAATAAAGAACTTTAAAGGAGACTTCCGTTTCCGGCATGAAAGTGTGAGGTAGCGGTGAATTTTTGATGTTGAGTTTTTTGGATATTTGTGGCGAATTTTGAGGGGAGTGTATTGTGGAAGTGTGTAGAAGGGTTTGTTTTTGAGAGATTGAGTGATTGACAAGGGGAGTGAGGATATTTTTGGGGATCAAGACAGATTTGTGTGGAAGTTGAGGTTAGGTTGCTTTGAGATTTGTAACGGGAATGGAGGACTGGGTTGGTCGTAGCAGGGCAGGGTAGATAGCAGGGCGGGGTAGATGTGGAGAAAAGCAAGGCAGGTAGACGCGACGATACAGACAGAAAACGATAGAAGGCAGGAGCGTTTAAATTTGATTCATGGCTAGCAGAGTGAGTACTAGCAAGGAAAAAAGGGATTTAGAACAGTAAGTTTTCAACACACCGAAAGGGGAGAACAAAGAAAGGAAGGAAAAGGGAAAGTATTGGAAAACGGTAGAAAGGGAGCGATTGAGAGCGAACAGCGAGGGATCGATTGAGGTATTTTTCAAAAAGAAGAGAGGGGAGAGGGGAAGCAGTGAGGACAAGGAAGATATAGGGTCAAGCTTGAGAAATCCAAAAATGTTCAGATCGCCACCAGAAAAACATAGATACGTAGAGAAGGATGAGAACAATAAGGGGGCAGAAGGAAACAGAGCTGAGGCTAAAGATCCGATGAAAGAGGAAACATTGAAAGAAACGTTTGAAATGATGATAGAAGTAATGGAGATATATGAAGAGAAGCAAGAGAAAAGGGGAGAGGATATAAAGAAAGAAATTAGGCGGGAAATGGTCGAACTTAGGAAATAAATGAGGAAATGGGAAGAAGTCAGGGAAAAGCTAAAGAAAAGGACGTAGACGTTAGAATAAAGACTAGAAAAGCAGGAGGAGACTAATAAAAAGGTAGAGGAGTCGGAAGGTAGGATAATAAAAATAGAAAGCTCAAACCGGGAGTTTGGAGGTGGAGAGAGTGGGAATAAGGAAAAGGAAAGATTGAGAAAAATAAAACAAAGATTAGAAAAGAAAGAGAGAGGAAAAAAAAATATAGTGATAAAGGGTCTAAGATTAGAGGGGAAGGAGCTAAAGGAAGGAGTGGAAGAAGTGCTAAAAAGGATTGATGCTAAGGTAGAGATAGAGGAAGTACGAAGTGTAGGAAGGGAAACGCGAGGAGGGGAGAGAATGGTACTTGTGAAACTTAAGAAATGGGAAGAGGGAGGTGATGACAAAGAAGAGAGTGTTATATGGAAGGCCGGAGAGAATAGAGGATGATTTGACATAGCTGTACACACACGAAAAATTTCGAGTGGGTAAAATACCCACTCGGAATATGACGCCTTTTTTCGGAAAACGGATTACTTTCAAACTTCACTTACATGAATATTATGGATTTTCTATTTTTGAATTTACCGCGAGAAACACGAGCGCTTCGTGTATGCGCATCGTATAAACAGCGTTCCTAACTTTTCGTCTGCTCTTTATTGTTATCCTTTTCTAACCAGTCAGCTGCGGAGCTGGTGTGCGCGATTTGAACGAAAATGGGACGTTTTTTGGCTGGACCTGATGTGAGTTGGATCATGAGCATAATTCTTCTGCTGTTACTCACACGATCGCATAGGCTGCTACACGTGCTATATACCTATTTGTTTGTGAACACGTGCGTGTCGTCTGATTCCATGCCCATTGTGAAGTAGGGACGAGCATAGATGAAGGAAAAAGAAGTATAAGTAAAAAGGGAACAGAAGTGAAAACGTAGAAAGTGAAAGGGACGGATGGATAAATTTGTAGTGCGACTGAAAAAAAAAACGAAGAGAGCGTGGATGATGCTGTTAGACAGCAATACGAGGTGGGGAAATCCACAGC
>JAUMHM010086491.1:0-10918 GCA_032362435.1 Melikaiella ostensackeni
GCATATTGAACTTTGTAACCACTTTTTGATTTGCGGATGAACCTTTGCAGTTCAGACTCTGCAGAAAAATTGTTTTGAGAAAATATGTTTTTTGGCTTTATAGGGAATAAATGTGAAGATGTACTCCATATAAATTGTAACTTTTGCATTGATGCTAAAATGTGTAATAAGGAAAATATAAGACTTTTTCCGCGAAAATCAGGCGCGTACCTTTTTTACTGTAATTCCCCTAGCACGTTGTATTTCTAAGAAAAGCAATATATTCTAAACAAGTTGTAGCGCAACGTTCATATCCCAGTTTGCGTGATAGCGCATTGGTCAAGATCGACAATTTGCGAGCGTTAGTTTTATAGGTTTATGCGTAGGTTCGAATTCCCCAGCATATGTGCGAAATTTCATTTGTTATATAAGCATTGTAACATACACCTACCGATTAAGTGTAAGTGTATCCACAATATACCATCAATTCAACTATGTCTTTCATCAGTAATTATTTTTTAACAATATTTTTTATAATTTATTCTAATCAGTACTGTTCCTGTACTGGTGTAGTGCTGTTAGACAGTGCAAGACTTGGTTGTCATTAGGGGCTTTACCAGTACCTCGCCCGTATTGACTATAAGTACTGGTTCAGAACTGGTTCAATACTTCAAGTCAGTACAGAACTTTATCATCATTAGGGGTTCCATCAGTAGCCTGCCAGCACTGACTTGTGATACTGGCTCAGCACTACAAGCCGGTACTCAGCCGATTCATTATTAGGGGTTTAGACAGTATAGGACAACACCAACTATATTTACTAGCCCAGAACTGGCCGAAGACCACCAGTCGGTACAGAACATTTGTATCATTAGCGGTTTTAACATATTAACGCCAGTAGGAATGCCAGTATTCTACCAGTACCGAATTCCGCCCGACTACATTGGCGCGGTACCGCGCCAGTGGTAAATTTCCCCCTGGGTATGTGCACCAAAAAAAATATTTGGTTAATTCAACTAAATGTTTGTTGAATAACAGGGTTGATACAGAAGGCTGGTTTCGAAATTCCATGAATCTTCCAGGTTTTTCGGGTCTACGATACCACAAGTCAGTACTGGCGGGCTACTGGTGAAACCCCTAATGATCACTAAGTTCTGTACTGACTTGCTGTATTGAACCAGTACTGGGCCAGTACTTACAGTTAGTACGGGCGGGTATTGGAGAAACCCCCAATGATAACTATGTTCTGTACTGTCCTACAGTACTAAACCAGTACTGGGACAGTGCTGACTAGAATAAAATATAAAAAATATTGTTGAAAGATAATTATCAATGAAGCACACGTTTGAATTGTTGATATTGGATATACTTATATTTAATCGATAGTTTTGTGTGATACAGTGATTGTATAACAAATGAAATTTCGCACGCACGCTGAGGGATTCGAACCTACGGATAAACCTATAAAACTAATACTCGCAAATTGTCGATCTTAACTTTTACGCTTTCACACAAACTGACTTCTATTGCAGAAAACCGAAATACATGATTTTGTGAAGTGCCTTTTAGTACAAGTCAACTACTATAAATAATTTTGTAGCAGTATCTAAGATTGGGTTTTGATTTTTGAAAAATATCAACAGACGTGTATGTTGACAATACCTTAAAATTGACACCATTCTTAAAGATATTCAAACACAGATCTCTTCAAATCTATAATTTATGCTGAATGAGAATTTTCAAAAATTCTTAAAATTAAATGTTTCAAAAAATTGAAATGTTTTGAAAATGACTAGAGATACCTAAAAAAGATTAACATTTTGGTGATCTACAATAAGGAGTAGTAGTGTCAGTCTCATTTCCATAGAAATTAACAAATTCTCAAGTATCCCCAGACCTAAAATTTTCAAAAATTTGAAATATCTCGAAAATGGCTAGATATACGTCAAAAATAACAAAATTTTGGGGTAACTTTAAAAAGGGATGTCCTGTCAATCTTCTTTCTGAAGAATTGAATTTTTTTTGAAAAATTCCCAAAATTAAAATTTTTAAAAATTGTCGGCGCAATTACCGTGCCGGTATTTAACTAATAATTCATATCAATACTGTACCAGTATAATATACCGCCAGTAGTGACAGTCAATACTTGGCCAGTTGTAAACCAGTACTGCACTAACCATTGGCAGAACCCCTTTGTCGATATTCTACCAGTAGTGACAGTCAGTACTGGGCCAGCTGTAAATCAGTACTATGCCGATGGTTGGCACAGTACTAACAGACAGTACTGGTATTTTCCCTCCCTTTCAACTGGCGCGGTACTGCGCCGGTCGTGAACTCTGGTTAATATCCGCCTTTCCCCTGTGGGAAGAGAACAATATTTGTACAATAAAGTGTTCTTTTGTTGGCTCAATAAAATTTTTGTGGGTTCAACAAAACATTTTGCTATGCAAACACAAATTTCGTTGAAGCAACAAAAAACTTTGTTATGCAAATACCAATAAAGTTATTTTGTTGTCCCTATCAAACATTTTTCTCAGTTTATACTTGACACTTTTAATGCTAAATTTGCATACAGAAATTATTGTATTCAGTTTATATGAAACCCTGAAACGCCAAATTTTTGTTGAAGCAACAAAAAACTCTGTTAAGCAAATACCAACAAAGTTATTTTGCTGTCCCTACCGAACATTTTTCTCAGCTTATACTTGTCTCTTTTAATGCTGAATTTGCATACAGAAATTATTGTATTCAGTTTATATGAAATGTCAGAAAAAAGTAAGTCTGACGCTATCGAGAAACTGTAATCTTAGTTGGCGATCGCATGGCGAACAATAGCCATACAACAGAGACAGGAGGACAATGATCTATCGCGCCACGGCAGTGTACGGCACGATTGCGATAGGCGAAATGAATTCTGCGACATTGTCGGGGTGGCACCCGCCGCGACATGCTGAATGCTCTCCGTTTATAATTATCCCCAAGTCGGGCTCTGCTGGCCAACGTTAGTTATAGTACACTAGCAATAGGTATACTATTATATAGACTATATAGTATAGACTCCGGAGGCCGAAACATCGAAAGAGTGTTGACGCTTGTTCGCTCTACTATTTTTGTTAGACGCTTTGCGGTACGTCAGATAAAGCTGCTGCCCGCTCTTTCTCGATTTTTCGACTTCCGACCAAAATGATGCCTTTCCTTTAACAGCGTGTCTTCTACCCGAATAACCGGGAGAACCTAGAAATTTCCAGGAAAGATCATTCTCAAGGGCGGTTCGTATCGACGTTCAAAAAATAATTTTAAAGAACATCACGTCAATTTCTTCTGCGCGCTTATTTTTCAATATTTTTCAGTGCTTTTCCAACATTTTTCACGTGTAGTTGGCGTTTTCTCCTATGGAATTTTCCGGTTTAAAGGTGTAATTATCATTCTTGAGGTTTTGTTGTAAAGCGAACGATCAAGTGCCGTGCAATTCAAATATTCCAGGACCACTGAAATGACAGCAAAATTCACGATGAGTATTTTATTTGTACTATTTTATTTGGTTCCCAAGGAGTTGGTCTAATTATGAATGAGAGAGCGAAACAACATGTCAAAAAGTATGAATATGTATCATCTGGATTACTATGGATTAGAATGAAAGTGGAAATCTGAAGGCTATTTATCATAGCGTGCTCCAGAGTACACTCCAGTTGATAATGACAAGAGAAATGTACAAAAAACCTTCTGGGACTTGTTAAATAATGTACTAGGGACTTGCGATCCTGGAGAAAGAATAATTTCACTCGGAGATATGAATAGCTGGGTGGAATGATGAAATCTGCGTGGCTGTCAACGAGAAAAAGTAAGCGTACCCGAGAACGTTTAATAGTGAAGATCTCAACGATGAGGAGAGGATATGATTAAAAAATGGTTATAGGGATAAAAACAGAAAAGCCAAGATACTAGTCAAAGAAAGCAAGGATGAAATCAAAGCGGAAGAGCATAAAAAAGTGCAAAATGACTTTGAAGGAAATAAGAAATTATTTTGAAAATGGGATAAGAAGGTCAGGAAAGGAAGTTCTAGAAGTGAGGTAGTCGGAATTGAAAATGCTGATGGTGAAATGGTATGGGATTCGGACAAAGTGAAAGACACAATATCGCGACATTATATCTGTGATCAAGAAACTAAAGAATGGTAAGGCTGCTGGTATGGATGATATCACCGCTGAAATGCTTAAGAGCGGTGGCGAATATTTGTTTGTGAAGCTGAGCGAATTTATGAATATAGTATGTGTGCAGTGCATGGTGAAGTTCCAAATGATTGGAGAAAGGCGATTATCGTCCCAATCTACAAGGGAAAGGGTAAAGGCGACTGTACTAATTATAAAGCGATTAGTCTACTAAGTACCGTGGGCCAAATATTTACCAAAATATTTATTGAGAAGGTAATGGGAATAACTAAAAAAAGGATGTGGGAAGTTCAATGTGGATTTATGCCAGGAAGATCATGTGCGGATCAGATATTTAGCTTGACAGATCGTAGAAAAAAGTTTGAAAGTAAACAAAAAAGTTTTCTGTGCATTGGTTCTAAATCAACCTACAAGCTTTTTGAAATAAACTTTATGTTGTATTTTCTAGATTAGGATATATAGATTAGTGATATTGTTTTAATAACCTTGTAGATTATTTCTGGCTGTTAAATCAAGATTTGTTGAAAATTCCTTTTGTACATTTTTTAAAAATCAAAACTAGAAATATAATTTTTTTTGAGTTTTTCTGAATTCAGTTATTGTGTTGAACCCTTAAAATTACTGATGAAAATTGTACTTTAAGGTCAGTGAAAATGAATACAATAGATGATAATTGCTTCAGACGTTTCGGCAGACGATAGTGGGTGGCCTTCTTCAGTTACTTACCTGTATTCTGAAATTTTTTTCGACATATATGGGAAATATGATACAATTTCGATGTCTTGATTATCTGCGTAGATTAAGTTTGATTTAATTGATTAGTTATTCAAAAGTTATTACAAAAACCATTATAAGAATGATTTATTTTAGTACTAAGTGAATTTTTCATAAACTATTTTATAAATACATGCAATTATAATTAAACTGTAATAATGAAAGATGAAAGACAGTTTTTTTCAATCACACTTCAGTGTTTATATAATCATTTAATACAGTATATATAAGAGGGGGATATGCTTTAATTTTTATATCTGAATATGGGTTAATTATTTTAATTATATTATTATTTATTTTATGTATTTAGGTAACTTTCATTTAAATTTTTATATTTTATACAAATTTTAATTTAGTTTTTTCACACTATCAAATAAAGTGAAAAATATTCCTTCATGCACATGTTTGCTGGTTGAAGAATGAGATGATTAAAAATACAAAGTCCAAAGATAATTTTAGCAAAATTTGAAACGAGAATCTTTCAAAATGTTTGAAATATCATTAATAAAAGTATAACTTTTGAACTTGGTATCATACTTACCCGATTAAGATTAAAAATAGTTTTCAAAGATTGAAGACAATTCTTTTAAAAATTTTTTAACCCATTTAAATTTTTTGAACTCTTTTGAAATCTCTGTGAAATGATTTTAAATCTTTTGAAATGTTTTTAAATCTTTAAAATTTTCGGAAATCTTCGTAAAAATATTTACAATCTTTTGAAATCTTTGTGAAATAATTTACAATTTTCTGATAGTTTTTGTAATCTTTGTGAATTTCTTTGAAATATTTAAAATCTATCTGAAGGCTTTGAAATCTTTTTAAATCTTGGGAATCTTCTGAAATCGTCTGTGAAATCATTGAAATCATTGTGAAATGTTTTAAAAGACTTTGTGAAATGATTTGCAACCTTTTGAAATCTCTTGAAATTTTTGAAATTTTCTGGAATCTCCGTGAAATGATTTACAATCTTTTGAAATCTGTGAAATCTTTGAAGTGTTTGTGAAATATTTGGAAATCTTTGTAACCCTCTAGAATCTTTGAAATCTTTGAGATCTTTGTGAAATTTTGAAATGTTTCAAATCTTTGAAATCTTTGCGAAATCTTGGAAATCTTCTGAAATATATCAAATAATTATTTACCAGTCTTTGAAATATTTCTAAAATATGTCTAAGAATTATTTACCAATCACTAAAATCTTTCTGAAATCTTAGAAGTCTCTGAAATCTTTGTGAAATGTTTTAAAATCTTTTGAAATCTTTGTGAATTTCTTTTCAATACTAATACCAAATATATTTGAAATTATATCTAAGAATTATTTAACAACTGGAATACCAAAATAATGAACCAATGTTATGCATATAAAAAATAATAACTGTCATGTTAACCAAATCTGTGTAGAGAATTAAGACATCGAAATTGTATTATATTTCTATGTAACTTTTGGACACCATAAATTACAAAAACATCATCATGTTCAAATATAATAAAATATCGCAATGCACAAAATTATACATAGAAAAACCTGATGTTACTTGCGTTTCATTCGTGCTTGTAATTAGAGATTTGGTATTTAGAGCCGGGAAAAAAACCGGGAAATAATTAGGAATTTGGTGAGCGAAAATCGTTAGACACTCTGTTTAATCTTTGATATGTCGACATTTAGAAAACTGGATAAATCTACACTTTATTCCTTTACGAGGCTCCAAGGTATGGAATTGCTTTTCAAGAAACATTGCTGGAGGTGCAGACTACCATAAACTACCGCGTGCTGTGTCATTTTTTACAACTCTCGGCGTAAATTAGCAATAAGCCCATCTCCCCATTTTTGAGATTTTATCTACACTCTCAAACAAGTGCGAGTGGATATTAGATAAAAGTTGGCTACTCATGTATGCAAAGTATTTCGAAGTAATCTACATACTTGATTTGTTTATAAATGTTTGATCAGTTCAAGTGTTTTGCAAGATTAAGTGTGTGTAGTTCAATATTGTAGGAGCTGCTGTTGTAGAATATTAATTTCTCAGTGTAACCATTGACCGGGAAAACCGAAAATTAGCCCGGAATTTTGAGCATCGAGAAAAGGCCGGGAAATAGCCGGTAATTTTTGAAATTCGAAATTTTTCAGATTTGTTTTTACTTCTGCAATAAATATCGTCTCGCTCTTCGAAAAAAGTGTGTTTGGAATTGTGTTCATGTACCAGCCATCTCCGTGAAAATATCGAAGATCATTCTATATTTGAGATTTTAAAGTTGATGTTTTGTTCAAAAATGAATATTTCTTTCGTACTATATGTTTCAAAATTTAAAGACCCTTTAAATACTAAAGTTCCTATTATATTTGAGAACAAAAACTTCGTTTTTAGATATTTAACATAGTAATTACATAGGTAATCTATATTTATACGATTAATTACTAATAATTGGCATAATGAAGTTATAATATAGGGATACTCTGAATGTTTCACAAATAAATTGAAGACCCCCTTTTCGAGAAAAATTAAGTTTAAGTTGGAGCGTGCCATAAGCTTACGTGTTATATATTTTGTCTTCAAATATAAAATTTACCCACCCTCAGCTATTTCGGGAACATTACAGTATAATGTTACCAAATAGTGCACAGATTGAAGTATGATTTTCCATCGAAAATCCAAAATCTATATTTTAGATCCTGGGTCACAAAAACGCAAATATCTCCTAAACTACGATCGACAAAATGGGCCCTTTTCTTGGGGAACGTCACAATTTCAATTTCTTTTACCCTTTTTTGAAGAATTCCTTTTTCCTCTTGTTTTCAAGAAAATTACCCTTTTTCTCGCTTTTCTCGTTTTTTTTTTTGCTTAAATGACAACTGAATTGATAGAACCCTATAATAAAGTCCAACTATTTTTGGTTGAAAGTTAATTTTTTCAAATTGACGAGTCTACTATTATAATTTTGGTTCAAAATTCATCTCCTTTGGTCGAAAATTCAACTGTTTTGTTGAACATTCGTCTTTTTTTATAGAAAATCGGTCCTCGTTATTTGAAAATTTACCTTTTGGTAGAAAAGTCGTCTTTTTTGGTTAAAATTTAATTCCTTTTCATTGAAGAGTATACTATTGCATTTTACGTCCAAAATTCATTTATTTTGAATAAAAATTCAACTATTTGGTTGAAAACTTAATTATCTTGTTGAAAATTCAGCTATTTTTCGAAAAAGTCATCTTTTTTGGTTGAAAGTTAATTCTTTTTTTTTAAAGTCTACTACTATATTTTGATTTAGAATATTCATCTATTTTGGATAAAACTTCTACTAGTTGGTGGAAAATTTCATTATATTGATGACATTTTAACCATTTTGTTAAAAAGTTATATTTTTTGGTCGAAAATTTAACTGTTTTGTTAAATATTCGTCTTTTTAGATAGATAATCCGTCCTTTTGGATTGAAAATTCAACTGTTTGATTGAATATGCAACAGTTTTTGGTTGAAGTTTAATCTATTCTGTTTCAGGAATTCGATCATTTGGTTGAAGATTCGTCTACGCACGTTGAAAATTGAACTGTTTGATTAAAAATTTAACATTTTTGTTAAAAGATCTTCTCTCTTGCTTGATAGTTCAACTTTCCAGTTGCGAATGCAACTGTTTGGTTAAAAAAATTAATTTTTTTTATCGAAAATTCAACTATGTGGTGGAAAGTTCGTTTTTCTTGATTGAAAATTAACTGTTATGTTGAAAATTTATCTTTTCGGGTTTGAAAGTAAAATGATTTCTACAACATTGGACTTTTTAGCTAGGAAATTCAATTTTTTTTTGCAAGTTTGTATTTTTTGGTTTAAAATTAATCTTTTTTGGTTAAGAACTTCACTATTCTGTTGAAAATGAAATATATTTCGACTTGAAATCTTCGGAATATGGTACTTACAATAATGTTATTTAAAAGAATTTATTCCCCTATTATTCCCCTATCTTCTTGAAAAATCGCCCTATTTCCCCTGTTTTGAGAGCATTTTGGGCTGTGAATTATGAAATAGTTTTTACAGTAATTTGCATTTTATAAACATATATTGCTTCCTCATAGAGGGAGCTTTGTAACGATGAAATTTTTCGAATTTAGAGAGATTTCTTAAACGTTTCACATTCAAACAGCGCGCGTTCAATCGTTTTTTTTCCTGGGTAGTAACGTATTTAGAGCCCGATTAAATTACGTTTGATAAGTCTCAAACGGACCTGAATTTTTTTTATTCAATCGACAACTAATGCGAAATACTTTCGATAAATTATTCTTCTTCTGCTGAAACTTTTGGAACATCAACGATATAAACTATAAAGCAAGACATGTGAAATGAAAACTCGTCTCTTATTATCTTTTTAAACTAAAAATGAAAACATAAAGGAAAATAGAATACGTCCCAAAAGCCGTTCTCGCCTTAAGACTAAAATCTGTGCACGTCCAATCACTTGTCTTCATGACAGACAACGAGGAAACGTAGTGGTTTTGTGTTCAGACGTACACGACGAACCTTTTTGGCATTTGGACCGACAAAAGTCTGCCGTCAAGACTCAAGAGGCGTATTGCGTTAAATAACCAAAACGACGCTCACTTAGTTCTGACTGAAAAGGAAGAATGATTTGGCAACGGCACTTAAAGCATAGACAAATAAACATTTTATTATTAGCTGTTGTAAGAATGATTTTAAGACAAATAGCTTTTCAATAAATGGCTGAGACAAATCAGTTTTGTTGTTCAAGGCTTCCATGAACCATTATTACGAGAAAGAACATCTTATGGTTTCTGTTTTAATACAAATATGTAGTATTTCTTTTGTAACATATCTCTCGAAGTTTCTAAATTTAGCGCGGACACGAACCGGCGAGTGCTTCAGATGCCGGTAAATGCCGGTAACAGGAATTTGTAACTAGATATCTGCTCGCTTCATAATTAAGTTAATTCAAAACGTATTTCTAGAATATACTTTTCTAACAGATTTCTTGATACTTCTAAGAGCTTGAATTCACAGAAAACTATACTACAGTTTCTGAACAAAGTTGCGTAGAAGTTGTGGACATAGAGGTTTTATCATCCGCTGTTTTTAGAAGCGTACCTTTTCATATATGTTGTAAATGTATGTGGGATGTCCATAAAGAGGAGACTTTGATTAAATTCGCGAACCACAATGCTGACACTGTAATATAGTTGATGGAGGAAGAAGGTCAAAACGTGTTGCTGGTAAGCAAACACCGTCGCCCCTTTACGATCGACCGAGTCTGTTTGGTTAATCATTTATGCACGCTAAATGGACGCTATATTGTATAATTAGCAAATTTTGATGCCTGGGGAAATAGTAATAAAACTTCCTTAATTACTTATCAAGATTAGGTTCTAAATTAATTTTATATTACAAAAAAATAAGGAAACCGTAGTTTCGCATAATTGAAGCCTCGGTTGAGATAACGTTGGATTAACAAAAACACTTTTATTTAAAACTATATATGTTCATATTGTGGCAATTCTTGCCCAAGGATTTTCTATCCTTCGACGTAGTATATATGTCAAAGAACAAATTATGTTATATAACAAACTATGTCAACATCATATGCTCACAGTTTGAATAAAGATTTCAGCAAAACTTATTTTTGTTGATCCAACGTTATCTCTGCCGTGGCTTGAATCGTTTAAATAATGGGGAAAAACCTATAATCAGGGCTGCTACAGAAGTCCGGTTTGAAAATTCCATGACTTTTCCAGGTTTTTTCCGCAACAATTTAGTAATTATAAAATCGAAGAATTCTGAAAATTGGCTGAGATAGCGCGAGTTGAAGTAAAGAAAGATGGAAATTTTTTAATCGGTTGATTTAGAACCAATCTGTTCAGATTGTTCCAATTTTTTCAAGGGAAAAAATTGATAATCCGAACCAATAACACATTTCTAAGAATTGGTAATATGAAGAAAATGTTCTTTCTTCTTCAAAAAGATTTAAGTAAAATAGATATCTTTTAGTAAATTGAGCTAATAT
>JAUMHM010086492.1:0-10918 GCA_032362435.1 Melikaiella ostensackeni
CCCCCATTATACTGACTTCGGCGGGCCTTATCTTGGGACCCTTTGAGTTTTGGGCTTTGTGCCCATTGAGACATTTGCTCAAAATGGCGAGACACGTAACATATAAAAAATTCAGCTAAATTAACGGTAACCACTTTTCCCATAGGCGTGTTATGGGGTCCTTTGAATCATTGAGAAATGGGACACTTAATCAAATCAGTAACGATTTTCACAGATTAACAATGAGATATCATATTTTAACTGAAGTTAATCTGTGAATTCTGATTTTTACTAATTACCATCTGTGAACATTTCACTGCTAACCAGTGATAGATAAATAAATTAGAAAGTCTGTAAAAAACTGGTCATAAAAAAATTGCTTACAAGAGATCAAGGCGAGCAAAGTTAATTGCAGAGCCGATTTTTAAAGAAAATCGACGATTTTTTAAAATACAGTTTCATCAATAGCATCATCATTATTGTCCTAATGGCAGTGTAAAAGTGTTTAGAATTGTACAATATCCGCAGAGCCGGCGGAATGTGTATGGTGGGTATGGAGTACTCCATACCCTAGATTGGAGAAGGTATGGAATTTCATACCTTATTGAAACGGTAACTACTGCCAACAGAATTTTTTCCACGCCATCCCCCTCTTTTTTTACTCAGCAAAAAAGACAAATCCATACCCTAATGTTTACGGCTTCAATTTCTTAAAGTAACAAATTTTCCAAATCTTTTTGAAATTGGATAATTTCATTAGATACAGAAAAATGGTCAAAAAGAAGTTTCTGCACTTTAAAAATGTACACATTTTAGAATAAGGGATTAAAAATTGAATTAGTTTTAATTTGAAAATATTTCAAATGAAAAATTTTAACTCATTTTCTTCCAAACTAAAAACTTTTAAATATGAAACTTTTAAGAAAGCGGATTCACGCAGGGCACGCTCAATCAATTTGGAGTTTTTGAATCGGTCAGCTCGGTTGACTGTTGTGAATCGGAGAATCCTCATTGAATAAAATTTTTTTCTACGGTCTTGAATTGGAACGACTTACCCCAAATATTTTCAATAGGAGTTTCCCGATCAGCAGCAAGGGTATATGAATCGTTTGACATATTTTTTTGAACATTAAAATTGATTACCCTTTAAACATTTTCTGAACTTCTAGGCATATGCACTTTATAAAACAAAATCAAACAATAATGTTAGCAGTCGCTTTTACTTCTGAAGTTACTTGAGGTTTCCTTATATTAAATCTATCTTTCTAGAGATAAAAGTGAGTCTTTGAGTATTTTGGAATCGATACAGTGATGCTTAAGAAATCCAAAAAAAATTTCTTTACTTTCATGCGCGATTCCAGGTTAGACTTCACATGCCCGTCGCCCGGGGGTTCAGGGGGAGGGGCATATTTATGTAAATCAGACTATTCTGATTCACCACTCCGATGATGCATGGTAACCGATTGGAAAATTGCTTTTCCGATCCAGCAGTTTTATGTCCAATCGGAGGCAATCAAACATCGCCTTTTAAGAAAGCGGATTCAGGGAGGTCACAGACCGATTCAGTATTTTCCAATCGGTTCTTTGTTCCTGGGAATTTAAGTTTTAAAATTCACATCAATTTACAATTAAAATTTAACATGATGTTTTTGGGTTCCTTTCATCCGTTCAAAAAAATACAAAAAGGGAAGCTAAGCTCCAGCCAAAAGTGTTTTATCAGAATGTATTAAATAAACTATTGAAACTTTAAAACAAGTAACACAAACAATTCCCAGTTACATTTTTGATATTCCATGTGCCTTTTCCACGTTTTCCTAACACTTTTTCAAAACTCTATCACTTCTAGATTTTCTATAAGTTTTGTCGAAACCCTGGTCTTGATCTCTAGGATTACTAGTACTAAAAATCACTTTGAGATATCACTAAAACATTTTAGGACAAGTCTTTTTTATTTCAGGTGTTAAAAAGTATGTTCTCAATTGTTATTTTGTTTAATATATATGTAGACGTACTTAAATGAAATATTCACGCAATATCTTTTGCAATGAGGAATATACATAAATAAGATGAACCTACCAATACTTTTAAAACTTTCACGTGAAATTTACTTGAAAATTTCATTGAAAAATGAATGAATGATTGACGTGATTGCAGTTCATCAATAAAATGTATGTATCAATAATGTGATGTTACTGATTTATCGTTTAAATGTGAGGCTAATTAGTATGATTAAGTAACAAGTAATATAAGTAATGATGTGATAATAACCTGAGTTTTTCGTGAATATTTTCAAGCATTTGTAATTTTTTTTAAACATAAATAATCATTTAAATTTCTTCTTGTACTTCATTAAAAACAAAAAACGAGCAGCTTAGCCCCATTTTTACGGTAATAATAATTTTTTTATTTCACGGGGTGATCAAAAATTCTCAAAATATTTTAAGCACAGTCAGTGCTGAATCTGAAAAAGCATAGCAGGGGGTCGATTACGACTCTTTTCTCTTATGTTCCACATTTTAGATTTCACATTCCACAATTTTTATATTTTTCTCTTAGCAAAATTGAAAAAAAATAATGGTGGAATGTGAAACCTAGAATGTGGAATGTGAGAGAAAAGTATTGTAATCGACCCCCTATCAGATGACAGTCAGTAGGACACTGTCATGAAGTTGACACCCCAACTACAAAATATCCCATTTTTTTTTTAATGGAATCGTTTTACGGTATTTAATGATTCACGAAGCTTGCAAAGAATCTTACATTTTTTGCATCTTGGATCTAATTGCTTTTGGTGGGTCGAAATCTTCCTACATACGACGCGTATATAACAAAAAATGGGTAGCGAATTTATACAAAAAATACCGTCCAGAAGGCGACATTAGATTCTTGAAGGAACATTTCGCCGATATAATAAAATGCCTTAAAGTTATTGAGTTAACAGAGGCATATGACCAGGGTCTTTTTAAAAGAGAATACCATTTAATTAGACCTCTTTATGTGAAACTAGTGCGAAGTTACTGTACTCACGAAGACATTTTTAAGGCGTGCAAAGAATTTAAAAGTATTTTTGCAACGCACGCATTAAAAATGCGAGTTTTCACGCTCGTTTCGCGTGACAAAAATGACCGATTTCTGATTGATGACGTCAGTTTGTTTTTAGCGGGGTGAAAGTACTTTTACCCCGGTGATGACTTTAGTGGCGCCATCTGGCACAGTTTCAGAGAAGCCTTTGATCAGTTTTCAAAGTGACAGGTAATGACAGGCTTTGGCGTGCAATATTGACATAATGTTATTTCGTCAATCGGTCACAAATCGACTCACTTTTGACACGCTTCACGGGCTTTTAAAAACTCTCATCTTCAATACGGTTGTTGCAAAAAGTATCTTGTGCATTATGGGATAAGAGCAGCTGATCTGAGCCGACTGCGAAGCGAGGGCACCAATCACACGAGTTAATTTCACGAAATTCGTGTGATTGCTGCCCTCGTTTCGCTCGGGCGGCAAACTTCACACTCGTCTCAGATCAGCTGCTCTTATCCCATAATGCACAAGATACTACTTTTTACTATAATGTACATTTTAGACATAAAATTTTATTTAAAGTAAGTGTTTGTTTTCAGAAAATGATAAAACTAAAAAAATGAATTACTGTCTTGACTTATTTCTTTAACAAGAAAAGGATTGTAGAAAACGAGAAGAACTTCTGTTGTAAATTTACAATAAATGTATTGGATGTTTATTACCAAAACGTTATGTAGTTTTACAATACATTTTTTGTACACTGCATTATGAGAAGCATGAAAGTTTTCGGCACTTATGGTTTGCATTATATTTTAATTAAAAATAAAAAAGTCGCTGGCCTTAGCGTTTGATCATACATAAATCAAGGACTAAGTATAACATATAGGTGAACAATACCCATATTTTTATAGAAATCTTTAAAGAAAAATATATTTGGAATTAGGTATATATTATATATAAGTATAGGTATAGGTGAAGAATATCCAGATATTTTTGGAAATCTCTAAAGAAAATTCTATCTGGAATTTACAATACATGTATTGTATGCACGGGGAAAAATGGAATTTGAAAAATAGGAACTGAGTCCTGTATTTCGAGGAAATCAGATCTACGATGAATTTGGCTGCAAGAGTAGTAAGTGCAGATCTCCACTCAGAAGTGGAGTGTTGCATTTAGTGGCGCTTGGAATAGGGCTGGAGCAGTTTAGGACGGATGTCTGAATGTCTGGGTTTCACTTGGAAATTTCCGGTGCTCAAAACTGGTTTCGAAATAAATGAATAATAAATTGATTGCAATTTTACTTTACAATACGGTACTTGCAATTCTATATTACAATTTGTATTGTAAAATCTTGTAAAATCACAAACATTTTTAACAATGTGGGCGAAGAAATAAATTACAAACCTGTTTCCAATTTATCACCAATTTACCACCAGTTCGTCACAAATTGATGAACATCCAAGACTAGAGGTCCTTCCTATGACATAAAAATGAACTTATTGGAATAATGGAGAATTAAAATAGATATACTTGTAACTGGGTCAATATTCTATACTATACATGCAGTTTGCATTTGAGTTAATTTGAAAGTCATGTGAAATTTACACTGTAAGGAGAGCATTGGATTGGATGTAATGGCATTTAAAAAATTGTACACTTTGATGCCTTTCATTCCAAACGAATTTCGTTTTTTTTTTCGAATGCTTTTATTGTCATTCGATTGGTTTCTTTTCTATCATTTTGAATCCACAAAAAAATCAAGGCATTAAAGGCCTTTTTTTAAATGTAATTGAGCTATTTCCATTTAAAATGCTGTTCGATGACCGTACATAATTTAAATGCTGTTTAATAATCTTTTAATGATTAAAAATTTGCCTGCTGCGCCGATGCACTGACAAAAATGGTTGGTTGGGACAACACGACGCGACGCCTCCTGTATTTGCTGACAGCACCCACGGTGAGACTCAAACAACTTGAACTTAAAAAATACATTGTTAGAACTTTTTTACGGAATATACTAACATAATATGAGCGTATTTTGCGTAAAAATATAAAATAATCGTGGGAGAGCTTTTTTCAAAATTTAAAATTTTGATTTAAAAAATGTTTAATAAAGAATTTTAATTACTCAAGGGTTGTTATCCAGATAGCCGAAGAGTTTGCGGCAAGCCTGCCTAAGCCTTGCGATGCAAGGTTTAGAAGCTTGCGTTGCCAGGTTCAGGTAAGCTTCCCGCAAATAAGAAAATATCCGCCATGTGGCAACATTGCGACGCAAGATTGAGGGGACATTGCCATGTGAAGCTTCCTGAAAGCTTGCCTGCAATATTCAGGGAACATTGCGGGAGGGTTCATCGGAAAGTTTTAATTCAAATTTTTTTTTAAGTACCACATATTTTACACTTATGTACACACATAAGGCAGCAATCTGGGAGAATAGAAAAAAACTACTGCGCAGCCCTAGGTGCCATAAAAAACTACTGCGCAATGGATCATGTTAAACATTGCCAGGCAAGGTTTCCTCAAACTTGCTTCGAAATGTTGCCATATGGCGGACATTTTCTTATTTGCGGGAAGCTTGCATCGTAAGGCTTAGGCAAGCCTGCCGTAAACTCTTGTGCTAACTGGGTAAGTGTGGAAAATAGAGTAAAAAAGGTTCTGCAAAAAAATGTTGTATAATTATAACTGGCAAATCTACAAAGGTTTCTATATTCCTCTAGTGCAACAGGTTATTGAAAAATAACATTACTGAACATTTTTTTGCAGAATTTCCTCCTCGGATGATATTCGGACATTTTTTTATATGAAATTCATAAAATGGTGGGAGCGCTTTTTCCGAAAATCTATTTTCTTGCTTCAATTTTTGGAATTGAAATATGAACTAATGAACATCTTCTTCATCAGTACGAAACATTCAGTTGAAAAATGTCAAATATAGTAGGACGATGTCATGTGGTGAAATCTAAAGCATGGTTTACATGGAGTTTCGGTGAATTATCGTTTTCTCCATTTCCGATTTCGCAATCGGACAGAAAAGAGTATAATCTCCAAAATTTAAGGTTGAGGTGACGCTAAAACCATGGCTGCCATGGTCCGCTAATATGGAACCCTGGGCACCTTAACCTCAAATTTTCGACACTAAATTGATTTCTGAGATATTGAAAAATTATGAATACACCAAATACCATTCCAGTTGCAAAATGTCATGTTCGTACTTGAAAAGCAGAGAGTTAGCATAATTTTCTAACCACTTATGCACTGAAAACGATATTTCACTGAAACTCCATATAAACAATGCTTTATGATCACCACTCAACATCGTTATACTATATTGGACATTATCGGCTGAGTGTGACGTAATGATATAATATAGAGGTGTGCACTCAGTCCGATCGAATTTCCAATGCTAATTGGAACTTATTCGGGGCACGCTTGGAACATTGGATTTAAAAAAAATTTGGTTCAATTATAAAAAAAACCAAAGCTACTTAAGTTACTTTATAATTAGAATTTCCAAAATCCGAAATTGTTCTATTGGTTTTGAAATAAAATCCATCTGAAATAACGCAAATCGAATGTCGGATTTAAAAACCGATTCCGATCGGATTCGAGTATTCGACAACTTTTAATAATTTAATAATTATTTCTGTCAGTGAAATATTATTTAAGCGGAATAACGTTGTTATTGGTTGAGAACAATAAGAGATTTGTGTTTGAAAACTAGGTAATTGATATAATCAAATGTGATTTTAAATCAAGGAAATATTTCCTTCAATCAAATTAATGTCCATCGACTGAAGTAAAGGATATTATTAATTGAAAGATGTGATTCCTTGCTTCAAAGAAGTGTATCCTTATTTTAATGAATATTTCTGTTAAAAAAATGGGTTTTCAAGAGGATTAAATATTTCTTTGGTCCTAAGATTCAATATATTGTTCAGAATATACGCATGCAACAAAGTTGACAAAATATTGATTGATTTTAAAAACCAACTGCTTGATTCAAAGAAACGAGAGATTTATTTAAGGGGTTAGGGTCAGTCGCAAGGCAAAAAAAAACGATTTTTTTGAGAATTTTTTTTGAAAACAGGTTTTATTACTTATTGGCAAATGTTCTACAGTTTGAATAATACACATTTCAAGAAGGTACAGTAATTTTTTAAGGTAAAAATATCGATAAACTAGCAATTTATAGCTAACCTGCCAGCAGAGATCCAAAAAAAGGTGTTTTGCGGTGCGCATGATATCTCTAGAAGGGCTAAGCCGATATATTTGTTTTTAACCGAAAAATGAGCGATTTTTTAAGGAAAATAAAAATTTTGTGTTTACACATCCGCCATTTTCTTGAAAATTAAAATTTTGACTCAATTCTTCGTTCAAGTTTTTTGAAATTATGTTAAAAATAACTGGTTAAAATTTGGTAGTAATCGGTTAAGCCGTTCTGGAGATATCATGCGCACCGAAAAACACCTTTTTTTACCTCTGCTGGCAGATTGGCTATAAATTGCTTGTTTATCGATATTTTTACCTTTAAAAATTACTGTAACTTCTTAATTTGTGTATTATTCGAACTGTAGAACATTTGTCAATAAGTAATAAAACCTGTTTTCGAAAACAATTCTCAAAGAAATCGTTTTTTCCCTTGCGACTGACCCTAACCCCTTAAGAACAATGTAATTTATAGAAATAAGGGTAGCTTAGGATGAAGCGAATATTTCACTGGACCAAAAAATACCATTATTGTTTAAAAATTTTGAATAGTTAAAATATAAAAATTTAAATGAACCATTTGTTCAAAAGTATTATTCATTTTAAGAATATATATAATAATTGTAATATTATTGTAATAGTAATTTTTTTTCACGAGGTAAACAAAGTTTCCAAAATATTTCAAGCAGTCAGTGTTGATGCTGAGAAAACATAGTAGTATCAGATGACAGTGAATAAGATAGATCATCACGTCTACTTTTCATTATGGCTATGTTAAAAATTTCTAGCTAACTTATTTTCCTGGGAATCAATTTCTATGGTGAGATAATATGCTCTGTCCGCCCAGCGGCATTTGCCCTAAACTACTGAAATAATTATTTATTTAGAACGATTAATTTCTCTCTCATGAACTAAATAAATGTTTCTTCCAACGTATTTCATGAACATTTCATTCAAAAAAATGTTGTTTATTACAAACCTTGGTACAAAGAAAAACCCAAAGAAACGCATTTCCTTGGATCAAGTGATTTTTTTTCAGTGTATAGGGCTTTTCATTCAAGAAAAACGCTAGAGCGCATGTCGGGCGATATTTAAATGCTTCCAGCACTTTTCACAAGAGCGCAAAAGTAATAGATATGGGATGTCTTTTTTCCTCTTACGGAAGAGAAGTAAAAACTGCTCGAAACATTTGAAGGCGTTCGTGTCGTCACGTTTCCTTCCGCTCTCAAATGAAAAGGTCATAGATACACGAGTCTCATACACGGCACTGCCAGCAAATAGTGGCAAATAAACTCATATTGAATGGAGGCGTTGAAAAAGTTTGTTATTAGTAGATATGGCATTATAGTTGTTACAACTACTTCTTTGGTGAAACTAATTATAACTAGAGGTCCTCTAGGGAGAGTTGAGAAACAAATTCACACAGGCTCACACAGTCTTGTTAATACGCATTGCAATCTGTCCAGAACCAGAAGTCTTTCAAACGCGCGCATCTCTTGGTTGCGTAGAGGACACAATTTGGTAGCACCACTGGCAACATAACCTAAAAATACAGAGGGAATGACTAGCCCGCAAACTCCAACTGCTCCTCTTGTTCCGGTTTAAACGTAACCAATCAAAAGAGGAGGAAGTTGTTTCTCAACTCTCCCTTGAGCAGGCCTGGGCAGGGCTAGGGAAATTCGCTCGCCAAGCACATGTGGCATCCCCACTACCGATGCTCTTGCGTTGCTTACGAGACGTAAGATCTCGTGAGAGAGTAGGGAAGATCATCGGTAGTGGGGACGCCAACATGTGATTCGTGAGCAATTTCTTCAGCCCTACCCTAGAGGATCTGTAATTAATATATCACTAATTGTGAGGTGCCAGATGTCGCTGTTAATGTTGCTACGTAATTTATGTTGGTAACGTTAGTAATTGTAGCCGAACAAATAAAGTAGTCACACTTACGAGCAATGTATTTCTGAAGAAATATAAGCAGTAAACGTTACAAATTTCGTTCCTTGGCACTGTTGGTACAACTGAAAACTGGTGAGTAATGAATATGCCCATGGTGGAACTAGACTAGGCAGGGTCGAACAAGGATGTGGGGGCCCTAGGGCCAGTTGATGTGTGGGGGGCCCTTTCGCGGTTACAAATAAATTTTACCATTCAATGAGATTCAATGAGGTTATCTTGTGGGGGCCTCTGGGCCGCGGCCCCGCCGACCCCTAGTTTAATTCGGCCCTGAGACTAGGTGTCGAAAGGTGCAGCTTTTCTGTCAGCCAATAGAAAAGTGGCCTTGTCTAGTTCTACATGCGTTTCACGTTCACGATCGTCGCCGTTTTTGAATTTAGTATTTCGAAGGTGTTGGAGAAGTGGATCATATTGTTTTATTATTTAAATATACTGGAAGTTCGTAATCTGACTTGCAATTTTATCAGGGTCAGCGGAGCAACTATTTCCAGGATGTAGAATTCACTGGCGAATACTTTTGATTGCAAGCCTTCTTACCGGGCTCCTACGTAGATCATACTCAGATAGCACGAAAAATTCCATGAAAATTTTCTGAAACTAGCAATCCAAGTTTGGGAATATCGCATTGAGAGGTTAGGGCAAAGTTCGTTTAACCAAGAAAATGTCCGCTTGTCTGGCAATATTGCATGGCGAGGTTCAGAAAAGTTTGAAAACTTAATACAACTTAATTCGATGCGCAGTAGCATTCTATGGCACTTACGGCTGCGCAGTAGTACTTTTGGTTGCCTTGGAACACGTTCAAACGTATGTACCAAAAACTAATTGTTTTCCATATTCATAAGAAAAAAGTTTAGTTTTAAAATTGACTCGATGCGCATTAGTATTCTATGTCACCTACGGCTGCGCAGTAGTTTTTTAGGTCCCCGTAGTATATTCCCGAACATAAGTACCAAGAACTAATTGTTTTCCATATTTATATAAGAAAAATTAACTTTTTGTCATAAACATGGAATACTGCGCATCGAATTAAGTTATATAAATTTTTCAAAGTTTCCTCAACCTCGCCGTGCAATATTTCCAGACAAGCTGCATTTTCTTGGTTGAACGAACTTTGCCCTAATCTCTCAATACAATAATCTCACACTTGCATTGCAAATTTCAGGAAATCTTCACGGAATTTTGTGTGCTATAACGATATGCCGTAACGATAGTTATTGTAAGCCCAACAAATAAAAGTAGTCATATTTACCACCAATGTATTTTTCAACAAATAAGTAGTAAAGGTTACAAATTTTATTCCTTGGCGACATTGGCATAACTAAAGCCTGAGCAGTGCTGCCAGCATTCGTGCTGAATTATCGCGACATGTTAACGATCGCGGTCATGTTTGGTATTCCGGAGGTTTTGGAGAAGTCGATCACATTGATCAATTATTTAAATATACTGGAAGTTCAGAATCTACTGAACCCTATTGGAAAATGCGATGTCGTATACGTCATCCTATATGACATCGTATACGATATCGTAATTTGGGATAGTATACGATATCGTAATTTGGGGTAGTATACGATATCGTTTATCGATGTCGTTCCCGATTTGTGCAAGAAGAAGCAAAAATAATTTATAATTGAGAATATAAGATATATATATATATATATGTGTGTGTGTGTGTGTGTGTGTGTGTGTGTGTGTGTGTGTGTGTGTGTGTATTTAAAAAATTTGTCAGACAACCACCGCAGGGTGAGCCTGTGAGAGACTG
>JAUMHM010086493.1:0-10917 GCA_032362435.1 Melikaiella ostensackeni
ATGCTAAATTATAACTTATTGATACCAGCAGTAGAACTTATACTTAAGTAATACACAAAGTGATCGAAATTCCGAGAAAGCTGAAACAAATTCATGGTTCGCTCAACAAGTTGCATCCCTGCAGGACCGACCTAGTTGCAAGGTTCCAGAATGTTTGGAGTCCTTCTTTGTAATCAAAAATTCTAGAAACATATGTGAGCTAGGAGAATCTCGAAGCTTCCAGAAACTTCGATCTAATATTTCAGACACATATACCTTGTTTTAAACATCAAATTTCCTTGTCCCTGTTTTCAATTTTCTCATTCTATATATTTTTTTCTTAAACATTATTTTGACAAAATGAAAGCCGATTGAATTTAACCTATACTTAAAATGTTTATCTATCTAGTGTTGAAAGAAACGAGAGGGCGCGAAATTTGAAAAATGCAACCCAACGATATATGGCCAGCACAAAATTTGATTTCAACCCAACGATGTTTGAATAAAGTCAAACGTTGGAAATGCAGCCCAAGAACGTCTGTGATTGTCCACCGCTGACAGTAAGCGATATTTGGATTTGGAATTCAACTCAAAGATGTTTATAATATTTAAAGCTGGAAAGGAAATACAACATGAAATTCAAAATGAGCTCATATAATTCTCAACTAACTGGATGGATTTAAATAAATCTTTACTCCAAACATAAATTTACAACGGTTATAAAAGTCTTTGAGCGATGTATTGCTTGCGGAAGTATCCATAGTAGCACTACTTTCAGTTATATCATCATCATAAGCTCTGCTTCCAGAGTAATGTCTGATAGTCGGCTGATCCTGAGGAGACATGAATCAGGTCTTGAGAGCAAAAGCATTTCAAACTGCGTAATTTGCATTCCAGCATTGAACGTGGTGATTGCATCTCGTTGAAACTATACTTTTCATTTTTTTTAGCGAGGGACAGCCCAGATTTTCCAAATTATACACGTTTTGTACATATTGGGATTAGCATTCTTTCTTTTCCAGTCCTTTGACGTAGGCTGCATGAGCATCAAGTAGTTTTTCTCGGATTACAAGTCTCACCTCTTCATAGGTTATGTCACCAAATGTCTATTCTAGACCATGGTAATTGCGCGTCAATCATAAATTTTCACTCTTGTATTTGGCAGGCAGCTAGTCCCAGCAGTAGGGTAGTTCAAAGAGGTAGACCATAGCTTGAGCGTCTTCCTGAAAAGGAATTATAGTCAACCCCTTGAAGGCGAACTGGTTGATGAGCTTCATGAAGCCTTGCACATCCGCGACGAAGTCCATTTTGATGAAAACTGAACTCTGGGGTGGAAAACTTCTGCTTTTAAACCATTCTCGCACTACGAGAATTACCCACCACCATCACAAGTATCTTAAATCAACTTCTTCACCCCACCACAAATGATTTGGCACTGAATAATACAATCATGTATAATAAGACAGTAGGCTTCATTTTCAGAGGGAAAATTGTCTGCAGATTCATATTACGAACGAATGTCAAAACAATAGCGCAAACTGTTTATGCGTAATATCCAGATTCAAATTGCCGTATGGATAGTACTGTGAATTTAAGAAAAGCTTGCCATTTTGAAGTTTGAAAAAATTAAGAACAAAAACAAAACTGAAGACAAATTTTTATTTATCATCCCTATACCCATTCTTTTTCCATGAAATTATAACAATTTGTTAAATAAAACTTGTAAGAAAAAAAAATTGATGAATTGCCATTAATTATTGTAGACCCTTTACGTTGAAACATGTATCAATGACGCATGCGCATCAAAGTCACATTTGGGTTATAATTAGTAGAACGTTTCTTAAGGCTCATTCTCATCTATCAAACCGTGACCAGGGATGGGAATGTACCACGTGACTGAAGGTAACTATGGTTTGTCATTCTTTTATTCGGGTATGAAATTTGAATTCAACCATCGCTTATCAAATTAAATCGAAGTAATAGAAAACAATCAAATGATGAGTACACAGATTTATATCTCTTGAAATATAAATTTATTAATCACAAAACTTCATATAGTATAGAAAATTTACAAAAGTAATTACAGTTATTGCACATATTTCTATTCAAAGAGATTATAAAATTGTAAATATTTTCAATTAAACATCAATATAGATATTAACTCTTTCCTTTTTTTTCAGAACCTTTAACCTAGTTATTACAAGCGTAGGCTTAATATAAAACATTAGATGATAGTGTAGATTCAACGTTATTTCAACGCTGATTTAACGTCAGAGAGTGTCTGACCTTCTGGAAGTAGATGGAAATGTTTTTTTTTTTTTAAACAAAAAGAGCCTGTCTTAAAGTGTAGTTTTAAATTACCGCTCAGTATCTGAAAGCCTTCAGTTGGATCAACATTTGTCTTATACACCCCGAAATCAAATGCTGCATTCCACTACATACAATCTGAATCAATTATTTGCAATGCAAATGATCATCAGTGCTGAATTCAAGAGATGCAAAGTTAGCATCATCGGTGAAACTGTTAGCCAGTCACCCTCATGCAAATTTAACATCAAATTCTGAAGAGTAGAAATTATTCAAAAGTTACTTCAACACCATTTTACTCTACTTTGATGGTCAAGCGAAGCAACAATAGATCTTTGTATCGACCGGTATCTTTTAGAACAGAGTATTATGCCGTTCCAACGTGCAAAAGAAATTATCATTAAAACCATTACTCAATGTGTTTGCTGTAACGTTAAATCACCTTGTATCTAAAGTTTCAAATCTTATATACAAGAAAGAATTATGTCTGTTAGAAGAACAAAAGCAATGGGAAAAAACTTATCTTTACTAGTCTCATGCAACTTAAAAGTTTTGCCCACCATTCTAATGATGTACAAGCTCGAGGATAATCAAGGCGGAGTTATCGCTGGCGGACTTTTACGAACATGAACTTCTCAAAATTGAACATCCAGATATTTACCTTGGGGAGAAGGTTCTGAAGAAATGAGGAAATAAAATCTTTTGTAGAGTGGTTGGGCTTTGATAATTCACATGACAGTTGAATAGACAAATCAGACATGTAATCAACTCTATTCTTCATTAAACCGAAGTTGAATCAACGTTGAATCAGCGTTGAAATAATGTTGAATCTACACTATCATCGAATGTTTTATATTAAGTCTACGCTTGTAATAACTAGGTAAAAGGTTCTGAGAAATGAAGGAAAGACTTAATATCTATATTGTTGTTTCATTTAAAATGTTTAAAATTATATAATCTCTTTGAATTGAAATATGTGCAATAACTTTAATTACTTTTGTGAATTTTCTATACTGTAGAAAGTTTTGGGATTAATAAATTTATATATAAAGAGATAAACATCTGTGCACTCATCATTTGATTTTTTCTATTACTTTGGACTGGAAAAGAAAGAATGGTTATCCCAGTATGTATAAAACGTGTATAATTTGGAAAATGTAGACTGTCCTCCGCTAAAAAAACTGGACAGTATAGTATAGTTTCAACGAGATGTAATCACCACATTCAATGCTGAAATGCAAATTGCGCAGTTTGAAATACTCTTGCTCTCAAGACCTGGTTCATGTCTCCCCAGGATCAGCCGACTATCAGACATAACTCTGGAAGCAGAGCTAATTATGATGATATAATTGAAAGTAGTGATCCTACGGATACTTCCACAAGCAATACAACGCTCAAAGACTTTTATAACCGTTGTGAATTTATGTTTTAGCTACGTTTTACTTATGTCATATTATAGGTTAAGATTTTCTCTTGTTAAATTAGCCTAAGTCTTTTTTCTTGAATAAACCAAAAAATTTGATTTTACATCGAGTGAAGATTTATTTAAGCCAATCCAGTTAGTTGAGAATTAGTTGAGCTCATTTTAAATTTCATGTTGTATTTTCTTTCCGGCTTTAAATATTATAAAGATCTTTAAGTTGAATTCTAAATCCAAATATCGCTTACTGTCAGCGTCGAATCGTCTGGAAACATCAATGGATCTTTCTCACAGAACAGTTAGAAGCAATGCTTCCAGAAACTTCAAAGCAGGAAATTTCGAAAGAAATAGCGTCTTTCATGTCTCGAGCATTCTCGAAACTTCGAGTTAGAGATCACGTCCTACGTTTCCAGAAAGGTCTGATGACAGAAACAATTGTAAAGCTCCTCATGTTACAAAACTTCTAGAAAATTCAGTGTATAGGAAATCATTAGAGATCTCATCCGTCAACGTTTCCAGAAGGTTAGATTTGCAGAAATTTCGATCATCTAGAAGTTTCAAGTTCCTTGGGAAGTTTAGCGAAGAGGTGTGGGTGGATGTTGGGTCGGTCGGTAAGACAGGGACCGTCCATATCGACTGAGACAAGATTGCATGTCAGCGGCCTACCTTACCGACAGAGTTTCCGGCTGTCGGCAAGTTTTCAGTCGCTAACCTGTACAACAGCGACAGTGGCGCCATCTGTCGGCGGCCACTGGAACTACGTAGCTGCTCCTAAACCGTCATAGCTATACTACTATGAATGTAGGTCATATTTCTGCCCCTTTCCAACAATTCGTGGGGGGAAGTCGCCCATGTGACTAGTCGCAGAAATAGTGTAGGTCACATACCTTCCCCTTTTCCAACGCCTCAATTTGCGCCTATTCTCACTATCATTTTCGTAATCAGCGCATCAAAATACATAAATATACGGAGTTTCAAATGTATCAGACGTATGCGCTTTTCGTAAGTATATCCCATTCAGCTCCTAAAATAGACAGAACGGAAGTGAAAGTGTATAAAATTATCTGTAAATTTAAAAGAAGAACGTTTTGTCAGGTTTCACTATTCGTCAATTAGGGTATTGCATATTTCCAAATAAGGATACTGACTGATATATGTGTATAATTGAGTAAAAAGGGACAGTAAATGAGCCAAAATTACTGAACTCAGACTCCTGAAACCCAAAATCCGTGGATTACTTTTTGGATAGCTATGATCAACCTTAAGGCTGTAGTAAAATTTCACAGCGATAAAATAAATTTTCCATTATTTATTACAATATGCATTTCCAGGCCCTTTAAAAAAAATCCATATCTCCCTCTATATTCATGGTGATGTTGCCATTTTCCTCTTTAAATATGTATTAAGAATGTTTTCATACAATAAGAAAATCGGTATTATGAAAAAATGCAATTTGTTCATGTAAAAGCCCATTTTTTATAAACAAATTGATTTTTTCCAACTTCTGCGCCTCGGAGACAAGTTTTTCAAATTAAAGTACGATCCTTACTTTCAGCCGATTCCTACGATACATTAAAATGTTGGTATTTCCTTTTACTTTTCAAATTATTCGAGTTTGAAGCGCGTGGCGCACGCGCTGGATCGCGCGCTGCGTGCTCGATCGCGCCTCGGGCGCACCTGTGAATTATATGACAGGATTATTTATTCGAAAGCAAAGTATATTTATTCATAGAATATTATTCACAAAACGTTGTGATATGCCCACCGTTAATTCTTTGCAAACTTGCTTGGTACGCAGATCTTTTTACACACCCCTCCACCCCATCACATGCTCCATTCTCATGAGCCGTGGCAAAAATTTGCCACTCTGCCTTGACTGCAAAATCATTTTTATGCTCGACTAAATTAACAAAGTTGAATTTATTCTCATACTGGGAACCAGCTCCATCCGAGAAGTAAAAAATTTTCTTCAAATTGTTCGAGCCAAATTTTTTTCTCAGGTGATTGATCATTTTGCCATTGAATAAATGAACCCCAGTTGTATCGTGTGAAATGCACTCGGACAGGACCACGAAGTTTTCATGTTTCACGATATCGTTTTCTTTGTGATAAATAACGTACACGTGAAGAGTGAGTTGATCTTTCGACCAATGTTGCGACTGAATGGCATTTTGGCCATGGAATGAGTAGTTCTCCGAAAAATCCAAAGTCACAACAAACTCTTCATTACTGATATTATTCTTCAGATTGTTGAGAAACGAAGCTTGTGCTCTTGCGATGAAATCATGTATCATGAGGTCTGGCAATTCTGCTGTCAAATCTTTCAAAAATTCTGTCCTACATTGTGTTTGATTCATTAGTTGACACCTAAATTATAAAATGCATAATTATGAAAAAAAATCGGAAGTTAGCATTTAAGGCATATAGAGAGTAACCGATCAGTAGTGAGCCATTGGTCAAACGACTATTTTGAAATTCGATTCGTACGCAACAGGACTTCGAGACTATTGATAACTTCTGCAACCCCTGGGCATGTATCGCAAGTTGAAAAGCAGCATTGTGCATAGATTGAGAGTATTGCATCGCATTCAACACATCACGATACCTTTCATTGTAGTTGACACCTTTTCATGCCAATTCTTGTTTCAAGCCGTAGAATTTCAACCTCATATTTTGATGTGTCTTGCAGACACAAACATTGTTTGTTCCCTTTGGACCAGCTAAGATACAAAATGGTGGTCGTAACTCCGTGAATGAAGAAAGTGAGATTTTCATATGTGGCATTCGGTTCAAGAATTTTTCATGTAATTGCTTGAGATTTCCCAATAGCGGCCTCATCTAAAAAAGATAAATTATTTGAAAACATATTCAAAAATACACTGATCCGTAAAATTCGAGTAAAATGTTCACCGTTTCTTGTCGACGTTTTCCATTCACTTCCACAGATTTATAATCTCTCATGCGAGGTATCACACAGCTGACTTCATTAGAAACATAAAATTCTCTCACTTTTTTTGCGACGTCGGAGTTGATCGGCCTTCCAGATTTCTTCTCAGTCTTGGATCCAGACCCTCTTTTTTGACGCAATTTTTTGGCGCGAAAAGCGGCGTTACGAGGAACCCCAAAACCTTACTAATTTTCTTGACACCCCAGTCATCAGGAAGAGTTGTCAGGAGAATCAAGATTTCATGACGATTAGTTGTCATGGAAATGGCCGATTTCAAATCTTCAACCCACGAAGGAGTGGGCTTGAGTGCCGATGAACTTTTCCGGCGTGATTTTGTCGCAGGGCTTTGCTATTCGCCACGAAAATCGGACTCTTTCGATAGTTTCAAATCCGGTTGAGTTTCAGTGTATTGGTGGATTTCGATAAGCAGAGGCCCATTTGGCAGTAATTTGTTGTAATTTGGATTTCTCATACACACGGCAATGTTTCTTCTTTCCGAGAGGATTGCAGCAGCGGTTAGGATTCGGCATTTTTAGCCGCGTTTTATTTGTCAATTACAAAACACGGTTAACAATATGGAATTCACATTAACAATACATAAACAGCGATAATGAACACTCTTCTAATCTTACCTACGTTCTTTGTGTACGCGTGTGAATTGTTATTTGTGTACATCTACGAACAACTTGATGTGGTAAACAAGAACGTCGAAAGCGTTCGCTCCGGCGCACGCAGCCGGAATTCAAACTCGAATAATTTTAAAAGTAAAAGGAAATACTAAAATTCTTTTGCATTACAGGAATCGGCTAAAAGTAAGGATCGTATTTTAATTTGAAAAACTTGTATCCGAGGCGCAGGAGTTGGGAAAGAATCAATTTGTTTATAAACAATGGGTTTTTACATAATACCGATTTTCTTATTGTATGAAGACATTCTTATTACATATTTTTAGAGAAAAAGGCATCATCACCATAAATATAGAGAGAGATATGGATTTCTTTTTTAAAAGGGGCCTTAAAAAATATATATTGAGATAAATAATAGAAAATTAATTTTATCGCTGTGAAATTTTACTACGGCTTTGAGGTTCGGCATAGCTATCCAGAAAGCGTTAAATAGTCAAAATCCACGGAATTTGGGTTTTAAGGGTCTAAGTTCAGGAATTTTGGCTCAAATACAAAGGAAACTAAGAACTCACCCCCAGAAAGTTGACACCCCAAATTTTAAAAAATCGAAATTTTTTACGAGTTCCCTGCTTATCAGTAATAGTACTATGGTTCTAGGAGGGGTGCACTGATAGTTCTCCTTTTTAAATTACTTTTTTCAAAAATTAAATTTTGGGGTGCTAACTTCATGCGGCACACTTTTTGGACAAGGGGGGAGTTCTGAGTCGATTTCGAGCTAAAGGGTAAAGAGTTCTATAGTTCTATATAGTGTTCGAAAAAAGTTCCGTTTTGAATATCGCGATATCAACACAAGCAAATTACGGCTAGTGCGCATAACAGACACAAGAGAGAAGGGAGTATATGGGTATTTGCGGTCGTATTTATCCAGAGATTCATAATACATAATGCATAGCAACTCCATAAAACTATGTTATATTCAACATTTTCAACAAATTTGCCAACCAGAACTTAGAGCTGCTGGTGATAATTACCAGTTATATTGCCACTTCTGGGAAAAATTAGGAAATACAAGTTATTCGATGTTTAATCAACAATTTCACATAGCACCCCTTGGAACTATATTACATTTAAATTTTGAACAAATTTCCAGATCAGAACTCTGTCGTGCTTGTGATAATTACCGGTTATATTACCGTTTCCGAGAAAAATGAGGAAAAACAAGTTATTCGATGATTAGTCAACAATTTCACAAAGCACTTATTGGAACTATATTACATTTAAATTTTGAAACAAGTTTTCTGATCAGAACTCTGGGGTGCTTGTAATAATTGCCGGTTATATTACCATTTCCGGGGAAAATCAGGAAAAACAAGTTATTCGATGTTTAATCAACCATTTCACATAGCATCCCTTGGAACTATATGACATTTGAATTTTGGAACAAATTTCCTGATCGGAGCTCTGTGGTGCTTGTGATAATTACCGGTTATATTACCATTTCCGGGAAAAATCAGGACAAACAAGTTTTTCGACGTTTAATCAACAATTCCACATAACAACCCTTGGAACTATATTACATTCAAATTTTGAAACAAGTATTCTGATCAGAACTCTGGGGTGCTTGTGATAATTGCCGGTTATATTACCATTTCCGGGTAAAATCAGGGAAAACAAGTCATTCGATATTTAATCAACAATTTCACATAGCACCCCTTAGAAATATATTATATTTAAATTTTGAATCAAATTTCCAGATCAGAACTCTGGGGTGCTTGTGATAATTGCCGGTTATATTACCATTTCCGGGTAAAATCAGGGAAAACAAGTTATTCAATGTTTAATCAACAATTTGACATAGCACTTATTGGAACTATATTACATTCAAATTTTGAAACAAGTTTCATGACCGGAACTCTGGGGTGCTTGTGACAATTACCGGTTATATTACCATTTCCGGGAAAAATCAGGAAAAACAAGTCATTCGATATTTAATCAACAATTTCACATAGCACCCATTGGAACTATATGACATTTAAATTTTGGAACAAATTTCCTGATCGGAACTCAGGGGTGCTTGTGATAATTGCCGGTTATATTACCATTTCCGGGTAAAATCAGGGAAAACAAGTTATTCGATGTTTAGTCAACAATTTCACATAGCACCCCTTGGAACAATATTACATTTAAGTTTTGAAACAAATTTCCTCATCAGAACTCTGAGGTGCTTGTGATAATTGCCGGTTATATTACCATTTCCGAGAAAAATCAGGAAAAACAAGATTTTCAATGTTTAATCAACAATTTCACATAGCACCCCTTAGAACTATATTATATTTAAATTTTGAAAATAATTTCCAGATCAGAACTCTGGGGTGCTTGTGATAATTGCCGGTTCTATTACCATTTCCGGGAAAAATCAGGAAAAACAAGTTATTCGATATTTAATCAACAATTTCACAAAGCACCCCTTAGAACTATATTATATTTAAATTTTGAAACAAATTTCCAGATGAGAACTCTGTGGTGCTTGCGATAATTACCGGATATATTACCAATTCCGGGGAATGTAAGGAAAAATCAGCTCTTTGATGATTAGTCAACAATTTCCCATAGCACCCATTGGAACTATATTACATTCAAATTTTGAAACAATTTTTCTGATCAGAACTCTGGGGTGCTTGTAATAATTGCCGGTTATATTACCATTTCCGAAAAAAATCAGCAAAAACAAGTTATTCAATGTTTAATCAACAATTTCACAAAGCACCCCTTAGAAGTATATTATATTTAAATTTTGAAACAAATTTCCAGATCAGAACTCTGTGGTGCTTGTGATAATTACCGGTTATATTATCATTTCTGGGAAGAATCAGGAAAAACAACTCAATCGATGTAAAATCAACAATTTCACATAGCACTCCTTGGAACCAAATGACATTTAAATTTTGGAACAAATTTGTGATAATTGCCGGTTATATTACCATTTCCGGGTGAAATCAGGAAAAGCTAGTTATTCGATGTTTAATCAACAATTTCACATAGCGCCCCTTGGAACAATATTACATTTAAGTTTCGAAACAAATTTCCTGATAACTCTGGGGTGCTTGTGATAGTTGCCGGTTATATTACCATTTCCGGGAAAAATCAGGAAAAACAAGTTATTCAATGTTTAATCAACAATTTGACATAGAACCCATTGGAACAATATTACATTTAAGTTGTGAAACAAATTTCCTGATCAGAACTATGGGCTGCTTGTTATAATTACCGGTTATATTACTATTTCCGGGAAAAATCAGGAAAAACAAGTTATTCGATGTTTAATCAACAATTTCACATAGCACTCCTTAGAACTATATTATATTTAAATTTTGAAACAAATTTCCAGATCAGAACTCTGGGGTGCTTGTGATAATTACCGGTTATATTACCATTTCCGAGAAAAATCAGGAAAAACAAGTTATTCGATGTTTAATCAACAATTTCATATAGCACCCCTTGGAACTTTATTACATTTGAATTTTGAAACAAACTTCCTGATCAGAACTCTGGGGTGCTTGTGATAATTACCGGTTATATTACCATTTCCGGGAAAAATAAGGAAAAACAAGTTATTCGATGTTTAATCAACAATTTCA
>JAUMHM010086495.1:0-10916 GCA_032362435.1 Melikaiella ostensackeni
AGAGTTCAATTTTAAAATAGTGAAAATTTTAGAATAAGTTTCACTTTTCTAATTTTTAACGTCGAATTTGGATTGCCTACGACTTTTTAAACTTTATGCTTATCAAGATCTAAAGTTGTGAATGCTAAAGTCTTAAAGTTTGAAAGTTTTATCGCAGAGAACTTTTTTTAAATCCGGACTTTGTACTTTTAAAGTTGATGACGGAAGGGAGATTTCTTCTATTGGCTGATCAGAGGGCTGTGTCTTGCTACAACTTGTCTGAATTTTATTATACCTTCCTATTGAATAATAAAATTGTTTATCCTTGTTTTCATTTTCATACAAGAGACAGAAAATTAAATGATGAATGAAATGATTTTAATTTTGATTTTTAATACCTCTAGTACGTTATCTGTAACACACGTTGTAAATAATTCTGAAGGTTCTTAAAGATAAGTGTAGCAAATATGAAAAGTTTCGAAATCTGAGATAAACAATTATGCTCCTTCCACTCTAATTATTGAAGTATAAATAAGGCGTTGTTATCGAATAGAAGTGATAAAAGTTAGTATATATAGCAGTCATTTATCAAGTGCCTATCCATAAGAAATTTTCGGAAAATAAGTTTTACAGTTCTCTATGATTCTGTCTATTAACAAAAATGAAGATAATTAGCGCCGTATCACTCCTTATATCCGCAGGTGTTCTTCATTTCATACGTAAGTGCAATATAATATATTATAATAAACATTTTTAACAAATGTTACATATGTAATTAAACATAAATACAGTTACCTTCCGATTTAGTGCCGTTCAATCTAATTCCACTTACCCTCATTTCGTGTTCGAGGATTTCCCCACTTACGACTCCGTGCTGAGGTGCGCCGGCTTATTTAAAATCAGCCGATTTGGTTCCGCGACCTAATATGCTACCATGCGCTTTATTTAGGAAGGCCCCATTGAAATTCGTCACTTCTACTCTCAACTACTTTGTGAAAAAAAATCACAAAATTTTTTAGGAAGATTAAAGAAAAGAGATTAAAAGAGATTAAAAGAAAGCTTATTTTATTCCATATGACGTAATGTAACACTTATCCAAGTGAGAAATCAAGTTTCAAGAATATGGCGTGAGAAAGTTCGAAAAGCATAGAGTTTTCATATCTGGTCGTCGCTACTCAACTTTAACCCACGATATCTTTCCAAATAAATATTTTTGAATTTGGAAAAGAATCACAGGAATTCTCTGATGTCGTGACTACACTTAGCTATCAATTAAAACTCAATATATACAAAATTGTTATCATATTATGCACTTAATCATAAGCAAGCTATTCCTCTTACTTCATGCAGTACAAAGTTGCATTTGGACCTAAAACAATCGTATGAATTTTGTGAATACAGTGATGCCAAAATTGAATAAATAATACCAAAACTCAACTTGTTCTGAACAATACTAATTTTGAGTCCAGCGCTTCGTTGGCTTGGTGTGAAGTCAGTGCGGGGTGCTCCTACCGGAATTCAGAACTTTCCTTCGCTTTTGAAGGAACAAATACCTTCAAATCCAAAGTCGTAGGCAAGGGTGCGTCGCCGAAGTAATTAAATGATATTTTTTTCCAAATTTTCTGAATTTCAGTCTAAGACATAACTTTAATTCAAAAATGAACTTCATTCGGGAACCTTTTATCCATTGATTAAATAGTATTATTACGGAACGACCATCTAGTAAAAACCGATTTTTAAGTTTATTGGCTGAATTTATTGGTTTCAGAGATGAGTTTTAGAAAACATATTTACCAAAAAAAGCCTAATTGCTTTATGCTAATTGCTCTTACATCAAAATTGTTTACAAAGATTCTCATAAAAATACAACTTTTCTGTACACAAAATTTTTTTTGAAATCATTATTTTTCGATCAAATAGAATTTGATGAGAAAAATGTAATCATCGTGAAAATGCCAGTTTTACTAGATGGTCGGTCCCCAATAATACGAAAAATTTAATCAATTGATGAAAGATTCGCTAGTTGAGTTAATTATTTGTTTAAAGTTATATTTTATAGTGAAATTTAGAAAATTTGGACAGAAGTATCATTTCATCACTTTGGCGTAACCCCTTGCCTACGACTTTGGATATGAAGGTATCTGTTTGTTCAAAAGCAAGGAGTAAAGTTCTGAATGGGAGTAGGAGCACCCCACTGCGATTTCCCACCAACACAACGAAGAGCCGATCATCAATTCTGCCATAAATACCTGCTATCCCTTCCAGTGCGCAACGACACTACCCCTCCCTCGACTCGAAGCAGAACCACGAGCAGCTTCGCCTTCAATTTTGGGCCCCCTGTGGAGACAATGCCCTTGATAATGTCAAATAAAATCTGTGTCATTTTGGCGAGTTTGAAAATTTACTCGTAGAAATGATGTAGGTCACATACCTTCCCCTTCCCAACGTCTTGTGGGGGGCGGGAAGACACCCACGTGACTGGTCACAAAAATAGTGGACAAAGGCGATAAATTTATAGAATTTGTATCAAATTTTGAAATTAGTCATCTCCAATTTTTCCATGAAAAAATTATATTTTGAATTTCCCAAAAATATTTTTTTTCATTTGAATTTATGGACTATATTAGAGTAAGAATTAATTTCTCATATTTCACTAATTTTGTAAGACATATAAATATTTTTGAGATAAAAATAGGTATTAGTCGGAAGACAAAGAGATTATCTCCGAAGGGGTTCCAACTTCGAAGACGGAGCTGCTTCGAGTCTAGTGAGGGGTAGCGTCGTTACGCACTGGAAGGGTAAGAGAACTCAGGTAGCTGTGGCGGAATTGATGACTACTCACAACGAAGCGCTGGGCTCAAAATTAATATTGTCCACAACAAGTTGAATTTAGGTATTATTTATTCAATTTTTGCATCACTGTATTCACAAAATTTATACAATTCTTTAAACACCAAGTGCGACTTTGTACTGCATAAAGTAAGAGAAATAACTTGCTTCTGATTAATTGCATAATATGATAACAATTTTGTATATATTGAGTTTTAATTGATAGCTAAGTGTAGTCACGACATCAGAGAATTGCTGTGATTTTTGGGAATTCCAAAGTAATTATTTGCGAAGATATCGTGCGTTGAAGATAAGTAACGACGACCAGACACGAAAAATACAATCTTTTTTACTATTCGCATGCCGCATTTTTGATACTTAACTTCTTTTTTGAATGAGTGCTACATGATTGGATGTGGAACAATATAAGTTTTCTTTTAATCTACGTGCCGTTTCTTTGTGATTTTTTTCCTCTGAGTAGCTGAGAGTAGAAGTGACGATTTTCGGTGAGGTCTTCCTAAATGATGCGCATAGTCAGTTAACATATGTACTAAGTTTCCTGTGGTAGATCTTGAAACATGAACTTCTAATAAAATGAAGCAAGTATGTATCTCTCAAGAGCTCAACACTAAAGGTGTGAGAATAATAATTAACATTTTGTCTGTGTTGGATGAGAAAATAACAAAATGGTCTTTATCCACTTTTCCAACAAATGAAATTTGAAACTGTGTATTTCCTCAGAAAAATCTAAAAATGTCGTAAACCTTTTTTGAGCCTGTAACATATGTGCAAAATATGCATTCTTTGATATGCCAAAATGTGGAAAAACGTGATCATTATTGACTATTTTTCAGGAAGGTGAAGCATAAGAAAAATTTTCCGTGTTCAGGGAAAAAAAGATACGATCTTTGTCCATTTGTCATTTCCACAATTTTTAAATTCATGTTTTCGAGTGCAAGGAGGAATCATTGTTACATATTAGTAATATTTGTCGATAAATAGCGTTACTTTGAAATATAAACAGAAAACAGGACTCAACCGAACTTCAGGGACACATCTGATCGCGAAATGAAATCGGAAGCCCGATCATAACCCTGAGCAACCTTACTCTCGTTCGTAGTGGTCAGGAGTTGGGGTCCCTCTGCTTGGAATTATATTCTGATAGGCTCTACGCTCACAAGTTTGAGCATGTCTAGGTAGCGCGTCCTTCAGATCTCGCGCTTGACGGTGGATAATGTATATACCTCGCGCTCCGCGTTCGGTCAAATGAAGAAAGATAGTTGGAAGTCTATGTCTGATTTGTGACCGTTTTTGTATTCCGTTTTTGAAACATATAAGGTTTCATAAGAAAGTAGATTTAGTTTCGATTTTAATAACAATTTCAGAATACGATTAAACATTTTATTGTATCATCTGCCGTTTCCCTATAAAACGCGGCCAAATATAAACTAGCGCAAAGGGCAGCAGTTTTAGAGTGGATTTCAATTTGTGTATAAAAATGATTCAATATATTTTTATATATTTTCTATCTTTAACATTTTGTATTTCATCTCTTATCATAAAAATCATTATAGAACTGTACTGAATCATTCTGCAATAAGTGAATCAACAATAAACAATTATTGCAGATTATTTGAAGCGAATCTACAGAGTATATATTCCATACAAGCCACCAGTCTGATATTTTTATTCATTAAACTATTAATAATAAATAAAATTATTTATTTTTGATGAATTTGTTGATTTAGAAATCAGAACTTCACTTTGTTCATACTGAGATTTGAGACGAGATAATACCTTCCATAATAAAAGGCTTGAATTCAAAAATTACTTACACTAAACAACAATAAAAATATTGACAATACTGTTTATTGTTTACTTATGTGTTTCAAAATTTTTAAAAATAGTTATAGAATGATTTCTATCATAAAGAATGAAATGTCAAATGTTATGGAAAAAAAAAATTTCTACACAAAAATGCCTAGCATGCGTATTTTGTTTACACATTTTCATCAATAAGAATCCTCATTATTTTCGCAAATATTTCATCACTTCAACAATCAATGTTAAATTGGTTTATGGTAAAATATGTTATAAAATAAAATTATCCAATAAATAAAAGCCCCGAATAGGTGTTTTGTGTATGAAATTTGTTATTTAAAATTGAAATATTTGATTGTTCTGATGAAAAATCACTTCTCAAATGATGTTACTAAGGTTTAGTGGGGAGAAAAAAAACTGTCTTTGAGTGAAATAGCCAAATTGTATATTTGTTTTTGAAATTGTTAATAACAATAGTGATTTTTAATTATTAATCGTCTTTAGACAACAATTGTAATTTCCCTAATAAATATATGAAATTCAAGTTGAAAACAACGGTTTTTCACACAGAAAACGACATAGATGACTATTGGTTCATATCAATCGCTTATACAAATTAACTTCAACATCAAATGATTTATTTATGTTCTCTAACTACCCAGGCGGAAAAGTTATGCATAGCGCAAAAATTATGTATAATTTTCACTTTTTTATCCAAATGATATTGCTACATTAAACATGATATGTACATAATGACTTCATTAATTTTTTTCCGAGAAAAAAACAAATCTGCAACATAGTCCTTTTTGCCACACTTCGCGTTAAATAAATAATTATATAAAAAAAATTTAATACAAAGCTTCGACAATGTTCTGAGAAATTTAATGCTCATCATTTCTAGAAAAAAAAACTTTCAAATCCGGTCAGAATCGCGGAAGGAGCGCTTCAAAAATAGAAACTAACTGCGAGAAAACCCTTATAAAAGAATGGTACGTCCCAAAAAATGCCGATTTTGACTTTGTAAGAGTTGCTAACTTTCTTTTTAATAGAAAGAAAAAACAAAAAATTACTTCCGACCCATTACTTAGCTCTACTAAATCGCGAAAAGAACAGGCGAAAACCAGTAATGATTTCTTTCAAATTATAAAACATGAATTTTGACCATTAGTCAGGTCAAAAAAATCACTTTAAGCCAAAAAAATAAATTTTCAAAATTTGTTTCTTAGGTCCTTTTACCCGGTGACCCTCAAATCATTTCACTATATCATATAAGTTTCAATATATTATAAGCTTGAATGAACTTATTTTGACGCAAAAATGAACTCAAAGTAAATATATATATTCAAAAAATTGGTCAAATAACCACCACAGGATCCCCCTGGGAGCGACTGCCATCCTTGAAAATGACACCGGCTCCCCCCAGTAGATCTTCGGTAAATCACACACATGGCCACGCCTCACAACATTGAGATGGGTGGCCACATGGTACAGCGGAATCACAATGAAGGGCTGGCGAAACCCTCGTGAATCCTAAGGACACGAAGCGACTCAAGAATGATAGCTCCTCGCATCCATCTCGCAAGTGCTTTGGCATTCTTCTGGCACACAGGTATGGCTTCGACGTTACGAACCAGTAATGGTTTCGCACTTCCGAGAGCACCGATGACAAGGACAATCATTTTAACCGAACATTCTTTGTACACTCCTCGCAGCTCCCGTATGAGGTTTCGATACCTCTCCCCCTTCTCCTTCTCCTTTAACGTCATGATGGAGTCGGATGGAGCTGAAAATTTGATAACAAACATCGTTCATTTCTCTTTGTCAAGGAGAACGATGTCAGGCCTCGAGTGTGCAACCTTTATCTTGAAGTCAAAGTTCCAGTAAATTTTGCATAACTCGTGCTGGACAATTGACTCTATCTCTCTGAGAGCATTCGGCAGAGCAGGGTTGCAGTTAACATCTTACGTGTGGCGAAATCGAGGGCGGTGAGCTCATGCCTCGTCCATGGAAGCACCCCAAATGAATAGAATAGAGCCTCGATGGCAAGCATGTTAGTTGCAGATATAACGCCGACAGATTGGAAAACAAAATCTGTCGAAGTAGACGCTTGTATCTTCTTTGGAGAGCCTCCTTCACTGATGCTATATCCTAAATGCGGTTCTCTGGCACGCCTAGATATAGGTGGGTGTCTCCAGCGCGAAGGTGTCTAATAGAGCTTCTATCCACGAGTTAAGGGTCATCGCTAACGCAAGCAAGTCGCCCTCGTTTCAAATGAATCTTGGTTCACTTTTCCAATCCAATGTTCATACTTATTTCTCGTATCTACCTCTCGACGAGCATCCTTGAGATGCTATGTCCCAGAAGCATAGATCTTCAAGTCATCCATATAAAATATATGAGTGACCTTATGCTTACGATTATTAGATTCGCCGCAGAGGTACCCACGAGAATTGCGTAGTGCGAGAGATAGTGACAAAAGTGTGATGCAGAAGAGAAGAGGGCTCATGGTATCACCCTGAAAGAACCTGAAAGATGGGTGTCCCAGGTCAACTTGTCCGGACTTATGGAGCTGTATAAAAAAAAAAGACTTCCTTTTAAAAAAATTGGTTGAAGCTGTAGTTTTTGAGTAATAAAATAATTAAACTGGATCAATCAAGAGCGCGGTATAAGCAGTCATGCCTGCGTGAGCGGGAGTCCAACTCTGTGTAAGTGACCGTCGGTTCTCACTTTGACACCCCTACCATGGCGCTCACTTGCATGTTAGACACGGCGCGACGGGAGAGGAGAGCGCGCCAATGCGCTTGAACTTCGAGAACAAATACCGATCTTCAGGATGACGGACAGAAAGGGGAAGTTTGATTATTTAGAGAAAGCAAGGAAAAAATCTTTGCACAAATAGTTAGCCTGAACTAATATCATGGGATGCTAACTAGGCACTTGTACTAGCTCACTTCGAAAAATCTTGAGAGTTAAAAAATGTAATACAGGGTTGCGCGACAAATATTCCTAGAGGGTCTATTCTGTAAGGGCTGCTTATGTTACAACAACAAAAAATAATGACCAAAACGAAATTACTCTGAAATAATGGTTAGGGATCCCATTCGAGGAAATATCGAGATGTAATCAAAGTGGTTGGCACCAAGGATTTTTTTGAACAACTCAATGACCCAAGGGATGATGTAACAATATCCTGATGAAACGACCCACGGAGTGTGTTGGACCGTAGAATTTTTATAATAACCCAATGACCCAAGGGATGATGATATAACATCCATATGAACGTACGATCGGAGTGACACAGATCTAAATTGATTTTGAGGGGTGGTAGAAATTTTGGCTCATCCCCTATTCAGAAAGATCGCAGAATTTCTGCAGTAATCAATGTGATTGGCACCAAGGATTTTTTGAACAACTCAATGATCCAAGGGATGATGGTATAACATCTTCATAAAACCACTAACGGAGTGACACTGATCTGAATTTTCTTTGGGGGGTGCTAGAAATTTTTCCTTACACCCTACTCAGAAAGATCGAAGAATTTCTACAGTAATCAATGTGCTTGGCACCACGGATTTTTTTAATACCTCAATGACCCAAGGAATGATGGTATCACATCTTCATGAAGCCACCCTCGGAGTGACACCAATTTGAATTTACTTTGAGGGGTGCCAGAAATTTTTACTCATCCCCTACTCGAAAAGATCGAAGAATTTATGCAGTAATCAAAGTGGTTGGCACCACAGATTTTTTTAACAACTTTATGACCAACGGGATGATGATCTAACATTCCCAGGAAACCACCCTACGAGTGACACCGATCTGAATTTACTTTCAGGGGTGCTAGAAATTTTTGTTCATCCCCTGCTGTGGTGCCGTGGTTCCTCCGTGGTTTGTTTACTACGGAAATTTTTCGATTTTTCTTGTCGTGGAGCTCCGGAAAGTGACGCTGTTAGTTGTCACACCATGTGATCCAGATGAGATAGTAAATCTGGTTTTTAAAAGGGGCATCAATTTCTCTATGCATCCCACTATGTGTGGATGAACCTTCAAGCTATCCAACAGACAGATGATGAGTGTATGGGGGGTTAAATCGAAAGCTTTCTCGTAATCAATCCAGGCCATCGACAGATTGCGATTGTAGGCAGCAGCGTCTTTACAGACGTTTCTGTCGACTAGCAGGTTCTTACGACAGCCTGCTGCGCCTATTTTCGATCCACGTTGTTCGTAAATGTCTCTCCACACGTAAGACCATGCATATGCAGAAGAGCTAGCATATCAAGTCTTCCGTTCCGCGCTTATACGTCCCACGCCGCGAATGCGGGCGCAGACTTCAAATATTCAGTGTCTTTATGACCGAATTATCTTGAGCACAGCTCACATCGTGTCAAATGGAAGAGATTCTCTCCTGAAAATGGTCAGGAATCACGAGATTATTGTCAAGGAGCGTTCCTTTACAAAGCCGCGGAATAGGCGGCCGAGACCCTTGACCTGAATCTTATCATAAGTAGTGAGGAAAGTAAGTACTTCATCCAGATGCCTCGCTTCCAAGAGCCCGGGTGAAGGAAGCAGAGGTCAAGAACTTCCTCAGAGAGCTCCACAAGAAAAAACACAGAAACTTTTCAAGAAAGGTAAAAGATCAGCCCTTGTCGATGGAACTAACGTTTGCTTTCCTTTAATCGTCCGGACTAAAAACAGACACAGAGGGTTTTATTTTTGCGTGATAGGACGGCGTTATTTCTACCTTGGTATACCGTAGCCATATCTTAAGTCAAGAAGTTCCCAGCGATAGGTGCAGAGCGTGTCATGCACATTCTGAGCACCTATGACGCATTCTACGCGAGTGTCCCACTCACGCGGGAAGAACGTATCTCCACAGACACAATGCATCCCCAAGAGTGCTTTATTACCATCTTTGTCGCTCTTATGATGTTAACCGCAACCCTGCTCTGCATCGTACTCCTTGACAAAGAGAAATGAACTATCTTCGTGATCGAATTCCCGACTTCGGCTGATAGCAACATCACAGTCAAGGAGAAGGAAAAGGCGGATTGGTATTTAGACCTTGTAAGAGAGCTGCAGTGAATGTTTCAACAATATTAGGTTGAAATGATTGTCCTTGTCATCGGTTCTCTCGGAGGTGCGATGCCATCATTGGTTCGTAACCTCCAATCCAGACCAGTGTGGCAGAAAGATACGAAGCCACTTGCGAGATGGATGCAGAGAGCTGTCAATCATGGGTTGCTCTGTGTCCTCAAGACACACGAGGGTTTTGCCGACCCTTAATTGTGATTCCATCGAACCATGTGGTCACCCAACTCACGGTTGTGAGGCATGGCCATAGGTGTAATTTATCGCGGTTCTACTGGGAGCCAGTGTTATTTTCCTGGATGGCAGTCGCTCTCAAGGGGACCCTGCGGTGGTGGTTTGGCCAATTTTTTTTACATATATCGGGGCGTCTCTCAGGGCGACACCATGAGCCTTTTCCTCTTTTGCATCACACTTCTGTCACTATCTCTCGCACTACGCAATTCTCTTGGGTAACTTTGCGGCGCACCCAGTTATCGCGAGCATAAGGTCACGTATGTATTATATATGGATGACCTGAAGAACTATGCTTCTGGAACAGAGCAGCTTAAGCATGCTCTGAGGATCGTCGAGGGTTACACACAAGAAATTGGTATGGAATTTGGACTTGATAAGTGTAACAGGCAGCGGTCATTCTTGGGTCGTCCCGTGTGCCAGTGTAATTTTGGATGACAGTTGCTCCCAGGGGAATCATGCGGTGGTTGTTCGACAAATTTTTCTTTATATACAGGGTGTCCCAGGTCAACTTGTCTGGAATCATACAGCTGTATGAAAAATCAATAAAAAAAAAACGAAAATTCCTTTTTCAAAAATTGTTTGGAGTTTGTAGTTTTATAGTTATAAAACAATCAAGCTGGACCAATCAGGAGCGCGGTATAAGGAGCCGCGCGTGCGTGAGCGGAAGTCCAACTGTGTGTAAGTGACCGCCGTTTCTGCCTTTGGTATCCCCACTAAGGTGCTAGCTTGTATGTCACACATGGCGAGGCGCGACGGAAGGAGAGAAAGCGCCAGTGCACTCGAACTTCGAGAACAAATACCGATCACTTGTAAGAGCACACTCAGAAAAATGTTAAGAGTTAACAAATTGTAATAGAGGGTTGCGCGACGAATATTCCTAGAGGATCAACCCTGTAAGGGCTGATTTTGTTACAACAACAAAACATTACGACCAAAATGAAAGTACTCTGAAATAATTGTTAGGA
>JAUMHM010086496.1:0-10916 GCA_032362435.1 Melikaiella ostensackeni
AAAAGTGAAATTTTACAGGGCGAGCGATTGAAGAAATCTCGAGCTCGAGGCGGTGTTTAAAGATTCTTTCAATAATTTATATTTTGTGAAATAACGCAGATACAAAATTTCTGACTTCGCCCCTAGAAAGATCAGTTGAAGAACTTATAGAGTCCATCATAATCCAAAAATCGAATTTTTGTCTAGTAGGTCACTTTTCTCGGATCGCGTCACATATTCTTATTTATTCATGAGGTGCCGGTGGCCAGTCTCGGTAAAAGCCAAACTCTTCAAGCCTCTCAGGTGGAGGTGCTGATGTATCGTTAAAAAAATAGTCATAGATAATCATTTGGCCTTGTGTATTAAATATTGGACGAATCTTTCCCCTCTTGAGCCACCCAAAGATAACCCCGTCTCTTTCGAGAAGAGTTGTACCTGCAGTAAATATTTCAGATTGATGATCATCACTGAGCCGCCTAAAGAAGTGCATAGTTAATGGGTTATATGCAACTTTCCTGACAGGAGAAAGCATCGGGTTCCTTTCCGCTGGACGTGTCATCCCTTGAACAAATGGGACACCTTCAAAATAAGATTAAAATGAATCAATTAATTTAATTGAACTATTTCCATGCGGAATGCTTCTCGTGAGAAACGAGATATTAGATCATGAATGATCACAATGTATCGTTTGGATTTAAAATTAGGATAAAAAACTGCAACATTTTCATATGGAAAAAAGTGTTCAATGGCTGAGTAAAGTTTCTAAATAATGAGTATTATTGATCATAATCTTTAAATTCATTCATTCATTCACTTTGTCTACATGAAATAAAAGTTCTCCGTAAAAACGTCAGGACACCGAGAAAAAAAGCGAAATATTAAATCTTATTTTATGGGAAATGTATGGACAAATTTCGAACCTTTTACGAACGGTTCGAATTTTCCAGGAAAAGTTCCTCAAATATTCGAACTTGATTATAAAAAAAATATTATTTGTGCGATCTAATTAATATAATTTGTATAATTTATAAATTCGCAGCTCTGAGCGTTCGAACCCTAGACAGCTTCTAAACACAAGCCGAGAGTGCGTAAACACGCGCAGCCGTCAAAGGCCAAGCATTACAGGTTTCATTTTTATAAGACTTCTAGTCGCACATACACGCGCACACATGCCCCGCACAGTGGTAAAAACCAGAAATTTGCTATTCATAATCCTGTATGGGCCCTATTTCTTGACGGATTTTGAAGTTTTTTGTAGGAACGGTCATCATTAAATTCTCTAAAACTTGTCTTTAAAAACCTTAAAATCTATAAAGTTAAGAATTGTCCAATTTTTGAGATTTACAATTGAGAACGCATGAATATGGAACGTTTATAGTTCAAAATGACGTAATGTAGAATGCTTTTTTCGGAATAATTCCATTTCGAAGAGTCAAAACTGAAAATTATTCAATTTTGAAAATGCAAAATTAGAATTGATTCAATTTTATAGATTTGTATTCGAAAATTCTCCAATTTGGAATTTATATAATTTGCAATGATATTTTGTACGGTCTTTTCGAATACTTCAAATTTGAAGCTTTTAAATTGAAATTTGTTCACTTTCGTGGATATGCAATTGAAAATTTTCCAGATTTGAAGAATTACAATGGAAAATCCTTTAATTTTGAATATTTGCAATAGAAGTCTGATTAACATGTAATATGTATAATAGAAAATGATGCAATTTTGAATGCTTTTTTTATCGTAGTTCAATTTTGAAGATTCAAGATTGAAAATCATTTAATTCTGAAGATAATGCTTTTTTTGGTACAGTTTCATTTTGAAGATTCAAAATAAAAATTTATTTAATTTTCAAGATTTCAAATTGAAATTGTTTCAAATTTGTAGACGTACATTTAGAAATTTTTTAAGTTTTGAGATTCACAATTGACGGTTCATTAATTTGGAAAGTTTGTTGTTCAAAATGATGTAATATTGAATGATTTTATGAGAATAGTTAAACTTTGTAGATTTGAAATAGAAACTTATTCACTTTCATAAATTTGCAATAAATTGCTTCATCCTGGACTCATTTTGAACAGAATTTCGAAAGCCTTCAACCTTTTAAAGAGAAGAAAATTTAATTCTGATATCACTATAATTAAGAGGACTTAATTATTCGTAAAAAGAGAGGCGAACAAACAATTATGACCAGCAGCGTATGTTTAACAGTCGTCCGGCAAATGAAAATTCCTGGGTTCGGATCCCAGCGGAGTTGAAAGGTGGTTCTTTTTTCACAGAAAAGTTGTACTTAATTTCTTAATTGAAAACTTCCATCTTCTCCTGATGACGTAAAAATAGTTCTATGATTCGATTAGTCAATTGTCTTGCTACGGTAGATTTCTGATTTGCGAATGCTCAAACGGAATCTTCTGTTAGAACTGATCAAGATGACTAGAAACGAAAATCTTGGATGAAAATTTTATAACTATGACAATCCTCATTCAAAGTCAAACTCAAGCTTCTGCATGCAAGCGGAGCAACTTCAAGTTGCTTCAAGTGGGAGAACAATTTTCCGAGATTTCAAACTGACACACACTAATAAACTGCCGCATTGACACGACAGAAAAAGTCGCGAGACATAAAACATGAGAAAAACGAGTGGAAGCATAGGAACTTCAATGTGAACAATGTGAATGAATGAAGTTGTGGGTTATTATATGTGATATATCATATAATATACAGAAAAGTCAAAATGTGGTTAAAAGTGTACCTGAACACAGTAAATCCCAGGTATATTTTTCATCTGAAATTATATAAAAACACTGCAAACAGTTGACAACTACATTTTTCCGCCTGCAGTTAAGAATTATCCGACATCGGATGCACAACTACATTCATAAATTCATGTATAGTTGTCAATTGCTAGCAGCGTTTTTATCCAACCTCAGATAAGAAATATTTTTGGGACTTACTGTAAAATTATAAATAAGATATTATATCATATCATTATGCATATGTACATATATTTACCGATAAGGAGCACCAAAAGGAGGAAGCGAAAGTCGACAAAGCACTTCATCTTCTCGAAGCAGAAGAAGCTGGACTACACGAATATTCTTTAAAACGTTTCAATATTTATACTCTTCGTTATCACATTTTCTTATCGAAATTATTTAGAATATTTGCACATGGTGGATTGGAAAGGGAAACTGTAGGTCTGCGAGATTTACGAAATTTTTCAGAGGAGGTGTGTTAATAATTCCCCAAAGCGGACTTCGTTTAATCTTTCTGCTTTAATTGTTTAATGACATGATTAAGGCTTCGCCTCTGGGTCAGAGAAGGGGATATACAATTCCTTGACTAAATGCCATCTCGTCGTTCAAAGATATTCGCTTGTTACTTGACTCTTCCGAAATCTCATTAATGTGGGGAATTTATTCGGATGACATCAAATAATATTTTAAGATTCTCCTTTTTGCCTTGTCAGAATTTCTTTTCTTATGATGTTGATTTCCGATAGAAATAGACCAGCTATTGGCTGATTTAATCATTTTTTCATGTTTGCTGGAAAAAGATTAACTGTTTAATGTACATATTTTTGAAATATTTCAATTTCGCGTGCTTTAAAAATTATTTTCGAATGGTTAGTATTTTAATTTTTTTCAATTCTAGGCCTGAAAATAGAAACTGTTCAATTCTGATGGCTTTCAGTTTGAATGTCTACAACTTGAGATGTTTGCCATTTGCAGATTGTATAATTACGACTAATTATGAAAGGTTATTTGAATTGAAATGCGTTCAATTTTCAGGGCTTTTATTTTCAAAATGTTTAATAACAAACGATATCAATCTGAAGTTATTTAATTTTCAAGACTTTAATCTCAAAATTGTCTAATAAGAAAAACGATTAGTTACAAATAATTTTTTTGATTTGCAATTGCTTATTTTCAGAAAAAATTTCAAGTGAAGTCGCCATGCGGATGTCGTCTTATTATCCCAATAAAGATTGCAGTATTGCACAAATAAATTTATCGTTTATTTTTTTTCGCTCATTACACTCCATTTATTCGATTGAACGATGGCGAGTGCCCATTTATTTAGTAAAACTTTTTTTTGGGCGAGGGGTGTCTAGTAAATGTTTTCTTATACACTGAAATCCCTTAAAATGTAGTAAGATCACATGAAATTCTTTGAAACATCTTGAATCCCTGTGAAATATTTGTATATCATGTGGAAATTCCTTGAAACCCTTCGAGGTCCGTGGATATCGTACATAAGCTATTAACATCCCTTCAAAATGAATGAGCTTTCAAAAAAATCCCTTGAAATGCATTACAAACTGATGTCGAAATCCCTAAAAAATCCCACATAATTCTTCATAAACAGTACAAAACCCTCAAAGTCTCTAAACATCTGTAAAAATCCTTGAAATTCTGTCAGATATTCCAAAATACTGAGAGATCCCTTAAGATAAAGTACGAAATGATGTGGAAATCCCTAAAAAATCCCAAAAAAATCTTCAAAACCAGTACAAAATCCTTAAAATCTCTGAAAATCACTTGAAATCCTTGAATTCCATAAGATATTTCGAAATGCTGCGAAATCTCTTGAAATCCAGTATGAAATGATGTGGAGATCTCTCGAAGATCCCATACAAGTCTGCAAAACCATTACAAAGCCCTTAAAATCTCTAAAAATCGGTGAAAATCCTTGAAATCCCGTAAGATATTTCAAAATACTGTGAGACCCCTTGAAATTCAGTATAAACTGATGTGGAGATCTCTCGAAAATCCCATATAACTCTTAAAAATCAGTACAAAATCCGCGAAATCTCTAAAAATCGTTTAAAATCCTTGAAATCCCTTGAGATATTTTGAGATAAATCAAGGTCCCTTAAAATCCTTGAAACTCTTTTAAAATTCATCAAAACATTGAAAATCCGTGAGAATTTCTTCCAGTACCTTGACATCTCTTGAAATATTGTAAGATCCCATAAAATTCTTTTTAATATCTTGAATTTATTGGAAATTTTTTATGTCATGTGGAAATTCCTTGAAACCTTTTGAATTCCACGGATATCGTACATAATTACAAGGTTGTAAGAAATTTTGAAAGCTATTTTTAGAGATTTGGCAACGTCACGTGCTCCAAACGGATTCTGCATTTTATTGCGTTAAAATGTGAAAAAAAAAATTATTTATGAACCAATTCTAACTGTGGTACATCATTTCCTCACATTAAAAATGTTCCTTGAAAGCGTGATCACTCAAGGCCGGCGAGAGACAAGAACTGCTACTAATAATGAATAAGAAGTGAAATACAGTTCCGAGTTTTTTCTTACAGATGACAGATTCGACAAAATGCTCGGACAAAAGTTTGCTCATTTCAAGAAGTTCTACAGGAAATACCTCTTACTCTATTATGACATCTTGCATCGTTTGCGAGGATAATTAGAAAATCCAATTCTTTTAGACAAAAATTTGCTTGGCCACAAAATGATTTTGCCTGCATAAAACCCGCAGCATGTCTTCTTTACATAAGCACGAATTTTTAAGCAATATTGGATAAAATAAGGAAAGTTGGGTTTTACTATTAATTTTGACTTCATCTTTCTGGCTGAATTTCAAAAAGATGGAAAGTTGATTTCAATGGAAAAACACATTTTTTTATTTTATCCAATGTTTTTTTTCAGAAATTCGTGCTTATATGAAAAAGAGATTTTGCAAGTTTTATGCAGGCCAAATCATTTTTGTGGCTACGAGAATTTCCATTCTGAAAATTGTATTTTTTAATTTTTCTCGCGCACGATTCATGATATCATAGAAGAGTAGGAGATATTTATTGTAAGATTTTTTTGAATAAGCAAAATTTTTTGTAGAATTTCTTCAAATCATTCGTCGTTTGTAAAAAATGCGAAAATTCAATTTTTTGAAAAAAAAATTTCTTGACTAGAGAAGTTTATTCCCTAAAGTTCTATAGAAATCTTTTGAAATGTGTAAAATCCCCAAAAATCTTTGAAATACTTGGAGGTCTTATGAAACCTCTTATATCTGGTGAAATTCTTTTGAATTTCTTAAAATCTATGCAAACCCGACACAATTCTTTGACATCCCTTGAAACTTTTGAAATCTACAGGAATCTTTTCAAATAAAATTTTATTTGAAAAACTAAAGTAATCGAGAAGTTCGTTGAAATCCCTCTATATCTTATAGCTCTTTGGAAATCGTAAAAATTTATTCAATTAATTAGAAATCATTGGTGATCCCTCGAATATAAATTGAATCAAACTTATTCATTGAAGTTCTCTGAGAAAATCTTTTTGATCCCTAGAAATTCTTGCAGAATCAAAAAAATTCTTCAAATCTTTGGAATCGCTAAGTATACCTTGAAATCTCATTTCATTTCATTTATTTTCCAAAGTTGACTAGAAATCTCTTGAAATCTTCGGAAATACTACGAAAATCTTTAAAATCTCTTGAAATTTTTTCAATCTCCTCAAATACTTCGAAATCCCTTGAAATCCGTTGAAATCTTTGAAAATCGTAAAAGTACTGTCAAATAAGAAGAAATCATTTAAAATCCCTCCAAATTGAATATAATTGAACTTATACATAAAAGTTCTTTAAAAAAAGTTTGAATTGACAGAAATCTTTGAAATCTCTTGAAATCCCTAGATATTTAATCACATAATTTAAATATTGTGAAATTACTTGAAATACCTTTGAATCCCATGAAATCTTTGGAATCGCTAAGAATACCTTGAAATTTCATTTTATTTCATATATTTTCCAAATTTCGCTAAAAACGCTTGAAATCTTTGGAAATCTCTTGAAATTTTTTTAATTTCTTGAAATCCTTCAATATCTCTTAAAATCCATTGAAATCTTCGGAAATCATGAAAATCCATCAAAGAAAGTATAAATCGTTTGAAATCCCTTGAAATTTCATTTCATTTCACTAGTTTTCCAATGTTCTTTAAAGATCCCTCGAAATCTTTGGAAATCCTGCAAAAATCTTTGAAATCCCTTGAAATTTTTTCCATCCTTTGAAATCCTTCAGACTCCCTTAAAATCCCTTGAAATCTTTGAAAGTAGTAAAAGTCCTTTCAAATAACAAAAAATCATCCAGAATCCCTTGAAAATGAATATGATTAAACTCATATATATTCAAGTTCTCAGAAGAAAAAGTTTCAATCGATAGAAATCTTTGAAATCCCTTCAAATCCATGGAGATTTAAAGACATAATTCAAATATTGTAGAATTCCTTAAAATATCTTAAAATTCTATGAAATCTTCGGAATCGCTGAGAATACCTCGATATTTCATTTTATTTCATTTATATTCCAAAAATCGCTAGATACTCTTGAAATCTTTGAAAATCCCTCCTTATTTTTCAAATCTCTCGAAAAACTTTAAAATCCCTCAAAATCTCTCGAAATCTTTGGAGATCATAAAAATCCTTTACCATGAGTATGACTCATGTGAAATCCCTGGAAAATGATTACAATTAAACTTCTACATTTAAGTTGTCTAAACAAAAGTTTAATTCGATAGAAATCTTTGTGATCCCTTGAATTCCTTTGAATATTTTTTAAATCATGTGGGCATTTCTTGAAATAATTCATATTCAATGCATCTCGTACATAATTTATTGAAATCCACTTAAAACAATTCAGCTTCCCGGAAATTCCTGGAAATCCATTACAAACTGATGTAGAAATTCTTCAAAAATCCCATATAATTCTCTAAAATCCGCGCGAATCCCTTAAAATATCTACAAATCGGTTGAAATCTTCGAAATGCGAGGAATATTTCGAAATATCACAAGATCCCTTGAAATATTCGAAACCTATTTAGAATGCATTGAAATCTCTTTGGAATGCATCGATATCTCCAAAATTGGTGGGGGTATTTTCGAATCTCTTGAAATCCATTAAAATCTTTTGAATGATAACTTTTGAAAATAATTGAACTTATACATTAAAGTTCTATAAAAAAAAGTTTGAACCGATAGAAATCTGTTATCCCCTTGAAATCTTAGGAGATTTAAGGGCATGTCTAACACGAGTCACGTGACCAAACTAATGTTCCATTTTTAATCTTTATTTTTGGAACGATTTACTCCTTTTGTATATAAAATATCGCCCTGAAACTTTGGAAAATTCAAGAGGAAACAGTCACTTACGTTTGTGTACATCATTTGGGTGGAAATTCGTAAATAAATTTCCTCGGAGAAATTAAAACTGGAGCAACGTCAGAATTTTTTTTTTTAAACAATTCATATCGACACGAAATGAGATATCGAGTTGAAATTTTTGGAAATGACATAAGCGGCACTAAGAAACGTTTTTATGGGCCTAATTATTTGCAGTTGGAAAAAAAATTTGTAAGGAAAAACTAAATTTGGAGAATTACTGACCGTGCGACGGCCTACATAACAAAGTTCAAAATGACAGTGAGTGACATGTCTCGGAATGACATAAGGATCCTAATTGACTCTTACCGCAAAAAAACTTGGTTGCGAGAATGGAATGCTGTTCACGGCTTCTGCAGCACGGTCGGTAATTCTTCAAATTTAGTTCTTCATTAATTTTTTTTTCAAATACAAATAATCAGAACCATAAAAACGTTCCTCAGTGCCGTTTATGTCATTTCCGAAAATTTCAACTCGATATCTCGTTTCGTGTGGATATAAGTTGTTTGAGGAAAAAAATTTGACGTTGCTCCAGTTTTGATTTCTTCGAGGAAATTTTTTTCACAAATTTCCACCCAAACGATGTGTACAAACGTAAGTTACTGTTTTCTTTTGCATTTTCCAAAGTTTCAGAGCGATATTTCATTTACAAAAAAAAACAAATCTTTCCAAAAATGAAGATTAAAAATCGAACATTAGTTTGTTCACGTGACTCGTGTTAGACATGCCCTTAATAGGATCATTTAAATATTGTGAAATTTCTTGTAATATCTTAGAATCCGATGAAATCTTCGGAATCCTTAAGATTACATTGATATTTCATTTTATTTTATTTATTTTCCAAGGTTCGCTCAAAACTCTTGTAATCTTGAGATATCCCTTGAAATACCTTAGAATCCAATGAAGTCTTTTGAATCGCTAAGAATTCTTCGATTCGCTAAGCGCTCTTCAGTCATTCTCTCAACATGACTCCATAATCTTTCAGGACTTCTCGAAGTTCAGATCTATTTACCTCATCGAAAGCTTTTTCCAGATCAACAATAACACAGAAAACTCTTTTGTTTACTCTTAAAGTATCTTCTATGATCTTTCTGAAGCTTAATATCTGACCCGCACATAATCTCCCTGGCATAAATCTACATTGGACTGCCCAGATCGTCCCTTAGTTAGTCCCGTGACCTTCCTTCCTTGTATTTTAGTAAATGTTTTGCTCACGGTACTTACTAAGCTAGTCGCTCTATAATTATTCTTCTGTTTCCTCATCACGGATATAATGTCGTCGATATCGGTTTTTCTTCCGCTACCTACAACAGGTAAGTCTAAGGTATCCACTGATACAGTCTTTCACTTTGTCCGAACCCCATACCATTTCACCATCAGCATTCATAATTCCGACTACCTCAGTGCTAGTACTTCCTTTTTTCATCTTCTCAACACGTTTCCAAAATAATTTCTTATTTCCTTCTCAAATCATTTTGCATTTTCTCATCTTCTCCCGCTATGATTTAATCCCTGCTTTCATTGACTAGTATCTTGGCTTTTTTCCATCCCTATAGTCATTTTCTAATCTAGTCCTTACCTCATTGCGAAGACCTTTAATATTCAACATTCTTGATTATGCTTTCTTTTTCTGGTTGACAGCCACGTGGATTTCATCATTCCACCGAGCATCTCTAGACTTTCTTTCTAGAGCCGCAGTACTGCCCACTTCAGATGCACTCTTCAAGATGCTATCCCGTAGTATTACCCATGCACCCTCTATATTTTGATTGACTGATTCCGTCTTTCAGTCTTCTTTATGATGCCCTAAATATTTACCTAGCTTTTTACGATATACCAAAATCATCAAAGTCAATCGTTCTGTGGCTTTCGCCTCTGCACCAGGTATACATGTAAACTATTTTATGTCTGAACCAAGTATTTGTAATGAACAAGCCTTTTTCCAACCATTAGCTAATCAATTTTTTCCATTACCGTTTGTTTTTGGATCGCCGGAATGAACCATTACCCTGTCGGTACCTTTGGGTTGTATACAAACTCAGCTATTCATATCTCCGAGTAAAATTATTCTTTCTTCAGGATCGCAAGTACCTATAATATCGTTTAATGAGTGCCCAAAGGTGTTTGTTTACAGTATTACTGTCATCATCAACTATGCTATAGTAATCTAAGCCATAGTGATCTTGGAAAAACAGATTCATACTTTTTGACATGTTGTTTTGTTTCCTCGCTTATAATCAGATCGACTCCTTGTCTACTATATGATCCATTATCTACTCCTGACGAAAGTTCGAGTCTGTTCTCTATCCTTCTTACCTCACATCCCTTCTTCCTTGTTTCCGGTACACATTTTTATTATTCATTGTTAAAAGTATTCACCCAACTACAACTACAGACGAGAAATTTATTCTATAAGTATGAAATTATGTCCAAACTAAGCAGCTAAGACGTCATAAGGCGGAGTGTCCATTCATAACGTTAGTCCCACCAAACTTTGGTCATTTAAAGGAAAGTATGAAAATCAAGCTATAACCGAACGAGTTATGATTGGTTTTTGTTGTGCACTGAGGAGAGCACCAGTCTCCTGCAGTTCAGCCTTTGAGATGGGAAAATAACATTTGTTGTTTCAGAAATGTGATAAGAATTCTCAAGCGTGAACAATTTATTATTATTATTATACCATTGAGCCAAATCCCTTTCGGGGTAAGCGTAACTCGTTCGGTTCTGGTCTCGTTTCACTACTGGGGATGAAGGAATT